>WBMZ01000192.1:142964-277798 GCA_013400975.1 Atrichornis clamosus
TTTTTTTTTTTTTTTTTTTTTTTTTTTATGTTTTTGTGGCTTTGCCAAAATTAAGCCACTTCCAAGGAGGCACAAATAACACTCTAAACGATGCTGTAAACCCTGAAACAATGTGTTTATGCCGAGAATTGCATTGCTACAGCTATATCACTAAACTCCTCCATTTCAGCATCCCTCATGCTATGCTTAAGCTTATTTAATACCTTATAGCCCATTGCTTTGTTCATAAGTGGTGCACAGAACAGCAGAGCTGCAGAGTGGCATTAAAGAAGATGACTGCAATCGCTGTCATGGTGAAATGCCAGACCCGAGTCAGTAAAAGCACTGCAATGTAACAGCGAAATGCACGCCTTGTTTGTGTACTCCAAAGCACATTTATAAAATCTACCCCCATATTCTTCGAGCAATCAAAAAATTGAAACTTTTTCCACCTATTCTGTTTGCTAACGGTGGATTTAATGTTATGATGATAACACAAGATGTATAATAAAACACCTTTAAACATGCAAACACATTTTTATAAAGCAAATTCTTTAATCTTTCCAAGGCTCCAGATGGCACCACCAATTTTTTTTTTTTTTTTAAAGACTGTAGGGAAGTTACTGTACACGTCTGCTAGTTTACTGCAGTTTTTAACATCTTCTATAGAACTGTTGGAAGAGCAAAGGCTTTCCTGACAGGAATAAAATACATATGAAGGAAGAGCAGAAATAAAAGTAGAGAGTTCAGGAAGTTCAGATTAATTTGCTGGTTGAGGCTCTTAGTACCAGACACATTTATATGAATTGTATTCAGCTGTCACGGGCTTGTCACTGATTTCTTATCAATTTTTTTTTTCTCATTCATTTTCTTGCCTTATATATTATTATTTATTGTATAAAGACTATATCTAAAAATGAGAGTTACTAACCTCCTATTAGAACTATTAAAGCTTGGAGACATCAAGCAATGCCTTTTATTTGACAGAAAACACTTAATGAAATTCCAAAACTGATGGGTGCAAATGAAAATCTCAAATTTACAAATCTGACATTTTTTTTCTTTAAGAAGCAAATAAAGATTGATTTATTTATCTTTGCCTGCACCTGAAACGACTCTGATTCTGCAGTGAGAAGCAATTAAAAAAAAAAAAAAAAAAAGAAGCAGGTATTAATAGTGCATAGACTGAACTAAGATGAAAACGAATTGAACACATTCGTGAAATGCTTTTAAAACAAATAAGTCTTTTTAAACTGGCCACTGCTCAGGGGACAGGAGAGCAATTTATGGTGTGAGAAACAGTGTATTCTACAGCAGCCCGTAGCCAGTCTGCCACAGAACAGGGAGCCAAGAGCCATGGCACACTGAACAAAATCATAAGAGGCAAGTCCTCCTAGTTTTTGGCTTCCACCCTATTCTAAACCCTTTAGAGGAGTGTTACTGGCACTTCTATCTCTGCATTAAAGAAGCAATCAGTAGTATCTTAGTTCTTGAGAAGGAAACTCAGCAGGAGTCAGGAGATGATGAGAACACACAACCTCTAATTTGGAGATGAAAATGTAATTTAGCACTAAAGTGAGGTTGCCAAAGCCTCGTCTGCAGGCCAGACTCTCCAACTGTTTTCATCAGCGTTGTACGGGAAATGAACACATAGTCTGGGAAGGGGGAAATGAACTGGCATTGGGATGGTGCTGAGGATTTTGATAGGCTCAAGGATATTAGATTTGATAAGAGACTGACTGCAATTATTTGTTTGGAAGAAAAGGACGGGCACATACATGTTTGTACACATATAAAGTACCAAGATAAAGTGACATTTAGAGAAATTCAAGAATGTCGAATGACTCCTACCAATCTGAAGCCAATGTTGGTCGACTGGGCCCCAGAAGCTCTATCTATCAAATGAAGCTGTCTGCCTTTCAGAGGATGAGGTTTTAGGACTGTGACTAAAAGAAGAAATCATCTATCACAGCTTTGTACAAATAACCTGTGAAGAGATCAAAAAATGACCCAAAATATACTCACCTGAGCTCTGTAGAGTTTTAGCATTACTTAATCCATCTGTAATGTTACTTCAGAGCCTCTCTTCCTAACCCCTGGCTTAGTCCTTGGTCCTAATCCTTACCACACAAGCACTGAAACCTCACCTATGTCACTAACACTTCCTTCCCTCCATCGAGAAGATCCAGGGACACGTTACTCCTGCAGCAATCCCAAAGTCATCTCCAGCAAAAGGCATCAGGGATCCCTAATCCAAGGCAAGTCTGGGCGGGGGTTTTGAGGAATCTGGTCTAGGAAAATGTGTCCCTGTCCCCAGAAGGGAGATTGGAACTAGAGGATCTTTAAGGTTGCTTCTAAACCAAGCCATTTTATGACCCTGTGGTCACTATATTAACTTTTGGTATCAGCCACTGCTCTTCACAACTTCTCTTTAGCCTCTCCAGGCTACAACAGCCAGGTATCTCCTGGCTGGTTTTGTCTTTTATTATAGAAGTAACCCAAGTCACTGTTCCAGCCTAGGCTATAGGTGTGAGCTCAGGCCTTTATTTCCCTTTTTATATCTATTTGCCCTTAAGAGGAATAAGAAATTAACATCAGAATAACTTTCTACAAAGCAGAACAGATTTTGAACTCTTCAGGGTGACGTTAAATTCCTTTCATTTTCAGTGCCCATATCAGCATATTGGATGGCTTTTACTTCAGTGCAATGAACCCAAACATAGAACCATAGATATACCTCTATCATTCATTAGTGAGTCAATACCTCCTCTTATCAGGAAGATCTTTATAATTAAATTTTCCCAAAGTAGCTAGTTTGTCTTTTGTCAAACCCAACGTTAAAATGTTACTTCTGTCTAGGTAGGTCAGTTTGGGATGCAGAGCTTGTTGTTAACCAAAACAACATGATGCAGAATGCCTGAAGAGCTATTTTGGACGTAGTCTGACTAGAGATGTGGACTGTATGCTAGAAATTTTAGTACATTACAGCAAGTAAATATCTGTAAAGTAAGCAATTTATATTCCAAGTTCACTTAATCTTTAAAGAAATCAAGTTGAATAAATATAGACTTTTATTTTTTTTTTATTTCTACAAAGAAGAATCTCTTTATGAAGGAAACCCTGAATTGGCATTTTTGCTTCAATTGAAACTTTTAGTAGGAAAGCAAATCTTCTGTGGCTTTAATCTGAAACATTGGGGCTTGAAGTCTGAACAACTGTTTACTATTCCACTATCTGATAAAACCTCAGCACCCAAGGGAAACTAATTTAAAAGGAAGACCTGAGATCAAGATAAGCTTCTGCAAATCTAAAACTAGTCATCCAAAATGAAAACAAGAGTTTCAGTTTACTTGATAAATCTCTATCTGAACAGCAGTGTTATAATTAATGAACAACAAAGAAGAGAAGACTATGATAACCTCTTCAAATCCCTCAATACCTAACTCACAAGAAATGAAAAAAAACCTGCTTTCAGGGTAATTTTATGTTGTAATGTAAGCTACATTGAAAAGAGAAAGAAAGTATGCCTAACTACTTAAGCGTTAGTTAACAGAAAAGGGAAAAAAGGCAATGAAAGTTGCTAAATTGAGCTTTGATCTCTTTTACCAACTTTAACTAACTGTCAAGGTGTTTGGGGGTAAATTTTATTCTTTTTAGTCAATACATTAAATATCATTTAAACTGTGGGGAAGTTAGAATTATGAAGCCCCGATTCAGCAGAATATTTAAGCTTCTAATTAAATCTTTCCCTATTCAGCAAAGTGCCTGACATTATATGGACTATTGTAAAGATTAAAACAAAAATTGAAAAAAATGACCTTTCAGGGAAATCAAATTAAATAGCAAAGGGGAAATAAGTATGTTTTACTATATTCAAACATATTTCCATTTCTTTAAAAATCTTTAAAATGTTTTCGCCTTCCCTAAAGCTTGTTGGACAGAGTAAGGCATCCCATTAAAAATGAAGAAGTGATGGTAAATCTTTGGTGCTTTAAACACGCTCAGTAAGTCAACCAGAGAAGAATTTAAGAAACAACAAGCACAAAGCAGACCTTTCAAAAATCTATAATGTTAGTACATATACTCCAAGGGAAGCATTAGAAGCCAAATTCTTTACATATGGTCCCTGTGTCAGAAAGAGAGGTGATTCTCACTCCAGAATTGGCCACTGTGGAGAACTCACAAAAAACAAACAAACAAAAAAAACAAGCAAAAAAACCCTCCCAAAAAAACCAAAAAACCCAACCCAAACCAAAGCAAACCAAACCAAACAAACAAATGAAAGTCTGTCTAAAGCTGAAATGGAGAGACTCCAGGACATTTTTACATTATGAACAATATCAAGTGACAAGAACTACACCATATTCATCTAAGACTTCTGGTGGAAGTCAAATAGAAGAATCACTCACAGCAATGCACAACCATTGACTTAAAATCACTGAGCACTGGGAAGGGACAAATGTGGTACCAAATTTCAGAAGGATGCCAGAAGAGGTGTAGAGAAATAACTCATCTGGAAGTCAGACATCTATAGAAACTGTAAGGAAAAAACAAACTAACAGATATCTTGATAAAAATAATATACTTTGGGAGCATCTCCCTGCCTTCTGTTAAAGGAAATTGCCCTTTACAAACATAAAAATTCTCCCAAAAGGTCACCTCTGTGCAGTTAAAGTGATCCAGTTAATAAAAGTCTATATGTATTTCTAAAAGGCTTTCAACAAATTTCTCCATTAAGGCTTTGCAAAAAACTAAGAAGCTATGGCACAGGAGGGAATGTCATGGATAAGTGACGAGTTAAAAGATAGGCAACAAAATGTAGGAATAACTGATCTGCCCTCCTGAAGAAGGGAGGTCACTAATGGCATTCTGCAGGGATATGTACTGTGACTGCTGAACACTCACAGGATGGAAAAGGGATTGAGCACTTAGGTAGGCAGGTGATAGTTCAACAATAGAAAGTCATCTGAAGGAGTAATGACAAAAACAGCTGTGAAGAACTGCAGGAGGAGTTTAAGAAAGAGCAGCTACACACTACCAGGCAAAGCTCAACGACAAAAACCACAGAGTGATGCTTGTTAGCTAAGGAGAACAATCTTAATTTCATAGATTAAAAAACAAACAAACAAAACAACAACGGGCTCTGAAGTGACTATTTGAATTCAGGACCAAATCATTGGGGGCTGTAATAGAGTTCCATAAAAACACCAGCCCAGCATCAGCCTGAAACACAAAGCAGACGTGAATCATTTTATAACAACATAAAGTGCCCCAAGCAAAGCATGATTCATTAATATCTTACTTATTGCACCCAGTTCTGATCCTTTCACCTCAAAAGAATATACTAGACCTGAAAAGGTTCCAAGGAGGGCCACAGGAATGATCAAAGCTCTGAAAAGTGTTCCTTGTGAGAAACGATAAAGTAAGAGAAGGCTCCTGTGTATCCTTTGGATGCCACAGAAGTCTGTAACTGTGAGTGGCATGGAGGAGGTGGCTCTGGATCAGTCTGACATCATCTCCTTTTTCTCTTCTAACCATGTCATAAAATTCATTGCCTTTTTACAATAGATATCTCTATTGTATTTCTTTTTCTATAATGTACAGAGATATTTGGGGACTGGCACAGAGTGAAGAGAGAATCTCTGTACATTGCAGGGCCTGATAGCAAGGACTAATGAGAAAGACACATTATACAGCCACTTCTATTTTCTTTTAGTAACAGTCTCTCTGAAAAAAAGCTGGAAAAGAAAGCTCTTAAAAAGGTAAGAGTGCCCTATAAGTTTTTAGAAACACCTACACAGTGAGTGGGTACCTACTTCTGTGAGACTACTATACACTATTTCAGGATCTCTCCTCAGACATACATTGTATTAAATTAATCTTAGGGAAAATATAACATCCCAGAAGACTCATACTGATCTAAGGCTCTATTTGTCTTTGCAAAGCTCCTCCATTCATTTTTTTGGCAAAGATCTTTCTAATGTGATTTTGAGATTTTATGTCAACGAAAGCGTTGAGGAAGTTCATAGCAGGAAGATTTACAGTTTATAATAAATCTACTCCTAGATTACATATTGTCTCTTCACCATGCCAGCTGCTTCATCAGAAACAATGCAGAATTGCAATGATACCACCCCTGGCCGATCTCTATTCTCTTGTTTTCCAAGAACATAACTAAAAAAGGGCACAGAATGGTATTTCCATTTCACCCCACACCTTCACTTCCTTTTCCAGAACCTGAAGGAGACAAAACAATACAGGTTAAGCATTGCAGCCAGAACAGAACTACAGCAAGAGAAGAAAGAGCTCCTCATAACACCTAAACAATCCCTCTCACTTATCCCTTGTATTCACAATGTGAATGTTGAACCCTGAACACTGATCATAAAGATAACAAAAAGTAAATATAAAAAATTAACTTTGCTAAACGCATAATTTCAAATTAAGTTTGGGTTGGGGGTTTTGGCTTGGGATTTTTTTCTGCCAGGATTATTCAGAAATTTTTACAAGAAAGTATTTCCTCTTCAGGAAGGGGAATCATAATCAGGAAAAACATGCAGAAAAAAATAGGGAAATGCTAAGAAGGATATTCAAATTTCACACAGACTATTTCTGTTAATACTTTTATTCAAATCTACTGCATGTGTAGTAATGAAGAGATGTATTATAGGTTTACCAATAGGATTCATAAAATCAGAGAATAATTTAGGTTGGAAGGGACCTCTGGAGCTCACGTAGCTCAGCCATGCAGCTCCCAGCAGGGCTAAGCAGATCAGGTTGCCCAGCTGAGTCCTGAGTCTCTCCAAGGACAGAGATTCCACAACCCCTGTGATACCTTGTTCCACACTCTGACCACTCACATGGTGAAAAAATTCCTGAATCTAACTGGAATATCCCTTGGTTTTTTTATTACCTATGCATTTCCAAAAAGATTCTGGCTCTGTCCCCTCTAGATCTTCCCATCAAGTAGCTGTTAACAGCAATAAAACCACCCATTTGTTTTCTCTTCCAAATGCTGAACAAACTGATTTCTGTCTCCCCGAAAGACAGAATAAAAGCTACAAAAGGCCAAAGAACATCCATAACCAGTATGAAGTGTCACTCCTTTGGAGTGATCTCTTTTCTTAATAAGGCTTTGTGATAAAAGCACAGTTCGGCTTGCAAGGAACAGAACAAAGTGAAACTCAGAAAAAAGAACTCCCCAAATTTTCACATATCTACTTTGTTTCTTTGTTAAGGAAACCTTGTGCCTGAAAGACGTGTTTGGCCAGAACACACACCTGAGCTGAAGGAAGCACAGCTCAGGTGTGCTGGGAGATGTTCCAGGCCCTGCCTCCCACACCTTCCTGGACATCCCCCTATCCCCCGGCCAGGGCCGAGCTCACACAGCACCAGGAGCCCAAGGGGCCCTGCAGCCCCTTTTACTCGAGCACCACTCGGGAGCCATCCGATAACCACAGCCTGGCAACCACAGCCCGCCCGGGGGCTGCAGAACCTTCTGGAAGCTCCCAGAAGCAACTGGAAGCAACTGAAACAACAGCCTTGTTCTCAGGAAAACAAACGCAGTGAAAACACAGAACCAGAAGCAAACAAAGTAACTAAATGAACAAGGTCTGTTTAGCTGTAAATGAAAAATAATTCACAGGGAAGGTTATGGGATGCTGGAGTAAGAGCTGAGCAAGGCAAGCCCCAAGCAACTTAATCAAACCTTAGCTCTGCCTTAGAAGGTGGGATGGACCAGACAATCTCCAGATATTCCTTCTAACCAACTAAACAATCCTTCTCTGATTTATATCAGTGTGAACACATAGATTCAACAGTGTCATGTTCATTGGCACCCAGACCTGAGCTCAGTAACCCAAAGGGATGGGATGGCTGTGAACAAGGAACATAAGAGAGGTTGTAGTGGGTACAAGCCAGAATTATGACTTGCCCAGGGGAGGAACACCTTGATGAGACATTAAGAAAATGCCAAAGTAGGTACAATATTTCCTCCTGCATCTCTCTCAGGATCCCACCATTTGTAGCTTCAGAATTTCCTGAGCTGACATCGTTCCTACATTTAATAAAAAACACAGAGGATTTCTCTGAGGCTTTGCTGGGTGTCCTCTTGAACCTGTCAAGCTCTAAGCAGTAACAGCAGCCTGTAGCCAGGAATGTCAGGCGTGAACTGCAGCCATCTGAAGAGCCACCTTTCTGGGCATACTTTGAACTCTTTGCTAGTTTTGTTCTAGTTCTTTGATGGGCAATTAATTCCACTTCACCTGTCAGACACCACTCATCATTTTCTAATATACTTCTAATCACTCCACTTTTGAGTTTATTGCCACTTTGCCCATGTCATTACAGAGTGACAGGACCCAAAGAACCTGTGGCTGCCGGGTGGATGTAGGTTCTGAATTGATTTAGGCTTGGCTGGGGAAACCTATGCTGCAGCTTAGTCTGCTCATGAGGAAAGATTCAAGCATGAGCTTTGCTGACAGTCCCAAGAGATCTGCTCCTCATCTGTGCACCCTCTCGGGTCGCTCGGGGCCCTGGGTGGGTGTTTGTTCGGGGAACACGAGCTGCCATCGTCAGGTGTCACTGGCTTTTGAGTCTGGAACACCTCGTGTTCCCTGCTGCTCATCTGACAGATGTTGAATGAGACAGAGGACGGCACCCACGCATGTGGGACCTGGCATATGAGAGCTCTCGGTATTAAAAATAGCTGCCCACCTCAGACCTGGGAGATATAGCAGGAAAGAAATGAGTGAGGACAGGATAATGTCATCCTAATGATTCATGCCATGTTGTACAGCCGGGCCAATTATATTTTATGACTGACTGATAAGACAGGAAACTGAGATATTTTTCCCCAACGTTGTCAATGCTTTGTGCTCTCTATATTATACTTAAACCATTTTTTGCAAATTACTTTTATTAGGTTTTGAATTCCTCCCAAATAACACAACCAGGATACACCAAACTCATCCTGAAAAGCGGTCCTCTGCCAAGCAGCCATTCCTTCATCCAGACAGAGTTCCTTCTGTACAGCTGCCAAATTCAGCCTATACCGGAGATAGATCAACGTTTGCCAAACACTGATCTCAAAACCAAAGCATACCAAGAGAGCATAAACCTGTAAAACACTTGTCATTATTTGTCTAGAGGTGTTCTTGTATAAAAATACACTACAAATAAAGAAATGGCTGGTTTTAATATTCATTCTGGATATTCTGAATGGAAAAAGGTGGTGTGAAGGGCACTAATAACAGGGCAGGGAACATACTCAAACTACTGAATGCAGGAAGAAAGGTGGTTAATCTTCAAAGTAATTATTAATTTTACTGTCTAATAGTAAATACATTTTCTTTTGGGTGGTAGTGAGAGATAAATTAGGTCTCCCTAAAATAAATTAAGAAATTGTTTATTTTCATTGCTGTAAGAGAAACCCTATTCATTTAGTACATGATTCAAGGTCCACTGACAGCTGATGACAATCTTTTTTGTCAACTTCACTGAATTTTGGTTCTGCTAACAGCTCCTGAGATTTCCAGCCCCCAGCAAAACATATGAATAAGGACTCAAGTTCTAAATGGGATAATCTATATTTCACTCCACGTTATACTTAGAAAATAATCTGGATAAAGAATGTTCCTAACCTTTTATCTGTAGCATTCTGCCAACTCAATCATTCCTCTTCCTGCCACATTTGAAACAAGGAAATGTTTTGTCAGACAGCCCTCAAACAGCAGCAGAGGTTTTATCACAGGCTTGAAATGCAAAGTGATACTGCTGTTAAAATCAAGTCTTGCTAACATAAATCTACTGACATTATTGAGGCTGCCCTTCCAGTGCATTTCAGCATGTTTTACTAGATTTATGATGAATACATGTAGATGGAAAAACAAACGAGATTGAATAGAGGATGTGACAGACACATTATCTCTGCCTCTGCTTTGACCTGCTCGCACTATATTGAAAAAGAGCTTGTCTGTATGTATATAAATACATATATTGTATATCTCTTTTATAGTATATTGCTGAAAATAATCTGTGAGGAATCTGTGTAGGCATGTAAACATGGTCAAAGTTGAACAGTAAATAATATTAATACTTAAGTGACTCTTCTTACATTTCAATTAAATCTGATAGAAAGAGCTCTGTGTGTACTTAATGTTCCTAGATTAATGTTAAGTTCTGAAGGAAACTGGCATATTCTCCAGGCAGAAGTTGCTTTTCTTCAAGATTACTGCAGATTTTACAATGTTTTTGAATCACAACCAGAAAAAATGTCTTTATTCCAGAGACACAGCACATAAAACTAATGGGAATATTGGTATTTGGAGACATTTTGTTCCTTCAGGACTGAACAAAAGGGGCTTGCAAATCCCATAGCTCCAGATTGTGGATTTTCTCCAGGGAAAATACTATCTGAGATGAAAAAATTCTCTCGCTTTTTATTCTTTTTATCACAAAATAAAAAGCACATTTGGTTTCAACAGATGGCCAGTGAATTCTGTGGAAAAAACCCCATTGATTTCAACAGGAATTGGATCAGGTTTGAGGTCTCAAACTTGCCGCTTGATTTGAGCATTAATTTGGAATCCCTGGTAATAGGATCACGGGTCAAGGAATGCTTGCCCAATCTCAAATTCCCAAATGAAAGCTGCAATTTCAAATCCTGCTCAGAAGTGTACTACTTCCAGGTTGCTGATGTTGTTTAAATTAAATATAGCTGTATGATTTATTGAGCAGCACACAGGCTGCACTGATATTAGAATATATAAAATGTGCTCCTTCAGCACTGGCTTTCAAGTTTCCATAAAGACTGTTCAGAACTATTCCAGCAGCTCCCTAACTCACCAGCCCCAATGAATGAGCACAGCCACTGTGTGTCTGAAGCAACACACTTTATTTTTTAGATGTTGAGATGCAACCCGTATGTCTTCTTGAAGGAGTCTTTCTCCCCTCCTACCTCTCTTCTCCCTGAGAAAACTGTTCATAGTGAAATACCAGGAAATCAAGAATGTACTGAGTGAGCAAACTGAAACCAAGAAGGGAGGCTTGATTATCCCAAGGATTCAAGACCGGATCACAGAACCAGTGAGGAATAGAATCACAAACTCTGTTCTCCTAGACCGGTTTATTGCAATTTTACATTCCTAATTGCTCCTGGGCAGGTCTGTTTGAATCCAGGAGGATCTATTCCATAAACACATCTAAAGGAAATGGCAATCTGGACATGACATACTGTTGCACAGAGCTTGGGAGCCTTCTATTTGTAAGAATAAGATTTTGCAGATGCATTGAGAAATGTGGCACAGATTCTTTTGGTTTTTTTTCCCAAAGAAAACTACTGGGGAATGCAAATATCTTTGAGGGATATGGTATAAATACCACGCTGTGAAAAAAACAGGGTGCTGTAGTGAAAAATTCCTGAAGCAGTGCCAGAAAATTCACTGAGACATGAATGGATTGTAATAGGGAGGAAACAAATTCTGGCTGTAGGAGCTGTTTTTAATTAATTGCCTAAGATCTCATTCCTGTCTTGCCCTTGATGCTGTCACTCACTTGTTCAGAATGCTGCCAGCTCAGCAGTGCTCACTTCCTCACAACAAGTGGTAGCTTTTCCCCCTTTCTTTGCACAGCTGTTTAATGAGTGCCAACCTGCAGCTCACCAGCAACCGAGACATAATTCTGCTGCACAGGAATGGGGTTCTACCTGCTTCATTTGAAACATGGAACACCTGCCCTAGCAACTGTTCTCAAGAACATAAACATGACTTAAGAGGCTGATTAAAGGCAACAAAGTGCAGAAACCTACCTTGGACCTTTTTACCTTTGCAAAGTGGGGAAAATATTTAATCTGATTAAAAAGAAGGCCAAAAATCCCATTTCCTCTTATGAAAATGAAGTAGTTAATATGACTAAAAATTCTTTTTGTTATGTTGCAAATATTCTATTCACAATATTCAATTTGAGTACAAGTTGCACTATTTGAGGTTCTTTGAATTATTCAGATGCATTCATTTACTCTTGATTAGTGGATCAGGTTCTTCAAAAGGTAAGTATTTATTTTATTTTATGACACGTAGCATTAATAATGTATTACCTTTCTCACAAGCTGCTTTTAAAGAAAGCAATGAAAATTTGCAAGGAGACAAGAGTTCTGAATAGATATTAAAGAACCATGGAGTCACTTAAGCTGTCATTTTGGAAATAGTCTATTACAACTGCTATTTCTCAGGGAGGAAAAAGGCAATCTCGATAATGCAGAAGAGTGAATAACCTGGATTGAACAGATGATGCAATGCCAGAGAATTACAGCACTGCTTTCTGTGCAATAAATGACAGTGAGACACTCATATTCTGTGCCTTCACTGTGATGAGTATCTCTTTGGAGAAAATCTTAAACTGTTCTTATGCAGTAGTACAAGGATTATCAAATACTGTTTGAAAATTGCACTGGGAAAAGGCCAAATAAAATTTCTAGGACAAGTGGCAATATGAGTTATGGCAAATGAAAAATAAATCACATCTGCAAAGTGTGAGGACTTAATAGCTTGCATTCAAAGAAGAGCAAAACTTTTTAAAAAACATTTGTTTATGCAGAAACTCTTCTGAAGAGGGGCCATTTCTGCAGCCATATTAAAGAAGTGGCTCTTGGGAGACACAATTAATCTCAGTGAGCTGTGAGCACTGTCAGTTGTCCAGACGTGCTTGACATTCTGCACAAGAACAGGAGAAGTGCCCAACCCGGCCAGACCAGAAGTGTGCCCAGCTCTGGGTCGTGGCTCAGAGAGGGACAGCTGGACCTGCTGTTGAGCAAGGGAAGTGAACTTAGTCTGTCTCCTGCTGTCCATCCCCTCCAGATCCTCCAGCAGCCACACCTTCTGCGTTAGTGATGTCAGAACCTGCACCCCTGACCACCCCTGCTGCTGCCTCTGCTCACAGACCTGCTGCCCACGGGTTTGTCTCATGCCCTGCTGACCCTGCTGCTGCTGCGTCCCTGGGCACCCTCCTGGGACAGGCAGGTAGGGGAGCACGTAGGGGAGCTAAATGCAACGAATCAAAACGTTGTTATCCCTTGTGAGTAAAATCTTCATGTGTGCTTCGTGTTCTTGGAAATACGAATTTCATTCTAGCCTAAACTGTGCAGATGTAATAAGGACAAGGTAGAAACAAGTAATAGTAGAATATTTACATCTCCTCAAGGATAGAGGTTTTTAGACAGAGAGCCCGAAGGGGAACACGTGACAGTGTAAGTTGACTCTAAATGTTATCATGTTAATATAAATTTAGAGAGCCCGAAGGGGAACACGTGACAGTGTAAGTTGACTCTAAATGTTATCATGTTAATATAAATTTTAATGCTAATTTCATTCTGTTAGAGAATTCAACTCCTAAAACTTCATGATAGCTTTAGAAACCACGGTGACAGTTTCACTTTTGACTGCATTTCCTTGAGCACTCTGTTTAACTGGTTTCTCTTAATTTCACTTGTTTATAATTATATTAAAATTAGAAAGGCTCAATTACTTTTTCTATCTTAATTTCTAGCATCACGTTTAAATTACTCTAGAATGCAAGCTCCCTTAAATAGAAATGGAGAGGTACATCTGATTCAATTTTTGCTAAAATCGTTTTATTTGTCGCTGAAATTGTGGTAGTTGTATGGAAAGACCAGGAAGGAACAAACTGGTGCAGTATTCAAAGATATTACCCAGACTTTATGACATTCTCCAGCTTTTTTTAACTCTGCTGCTTAAGGACAAAAGTAGTGAAGTATTACAATACTTGTTTGTACAAATCACCTTTGTCAGTGTTATTTCAATACACATAAATTTCCATAGTAATAGTACTACTATAAATTAACACTTTTCAGGAGTAAAATGCAATTTCAGTACACCATCTCCTGTAATAAACACACAGATTTTTTTTTTAATTTAAATAAGCAAGGTTACAATAACCTTGATTAATTCAGATCTTTTATCAAGCAATATAGTTAAAAACTACTTATGTAAAACTACTTAGACTTATGCTGAACAGCTAAAACCTCTCTAGAGGTTCAATGTTCAATTGATCACATAATTTTAAACCCTTTATGGTAACTGAAAGTTATAGAATCAATAGTCACAAACTCAGCCTTTTTAAATTAGTGTTCATAAACTGAGCAAAAATGGGCACATTCCTCTGCAGAATAATCTGGAAGCCCTTTAGTTACTACATCTGCCATAGACTCCATTTAAGAAAATGACAAATCGAGTTGTAAAGTCTGCGTGAAATACAATATGAATATGTAACTTTATCAAGTACCTGCTCTTCAAGTTAAGAATTGTAATGTCGCTGTATAAAAGAATAATTTTCCTACTCTGGATATGAACTTTCTGTACTGGAATCACAAGCATAAGTTCTTTGAATTTATATCTGTTCTTATGATATTTTCATGTTACACCAGGTCTGTGAAAGTTCCTATGACTGGGCAACTAAGCTGCAAGGATTTGGGAAAAATTTCTTGAAAAGGTGAGTAACTCACAGTAAGAATATTTCTGAGTAGTTAAAACGGTTTATGATACAAAGACGAAAGTTGAGGGAAAATGATTTAAAGATATAGAAATGCCACAGTCCCCATTTACAGTACTGTGCATGTTTATGCCCAGCTGAACTGAGAACCAGGTAAACGTAACTCTTACAACATTATTATTTCCTTCATGACAACATCCACACTTTTACAGCCTGTGCACATTTCCCATCTTAAACTTATATCTCAGGTCATTTATCATGGAAGAACTGACTTGGAGACCACTTTTAAAGATGCTTTTCAGTCAGACTAAAACCCTCACTGCATCTGCCACAAACTCTCTACCACTGGTATTCCTACAGCTGGTGTTACTTTAATTGTTTGCCAAATACAGCCAAATATGACCTTATATAACAGATGTTTCTGGCAATCTCATAAGTTGAGAGCCTTTCTGGAAAGCAGAAAGTTGCCAAATCTGGCAACAAGCCCTAATTCTAGTGCCACATGCTGTAGCATGTGAGACAGATATGTTGAGTTAGGCAGCTGCTATTGAGCTACAGGCTTTTGGCAGCTCGTTCTTGACCATGCGGAGAACATGCAGTGTTGACACAGTCCAGCAAGTAATGAATTAATAATTAGTGATAAATTGCTAAAACTAATGGTGCAGACTTTATCCAAGTAAACTTGGGAAACTCCAATGAGAAGGAGTTTGAGATGTGCATAGAAGGAGCTGCTAAACATCAAAACAATTTAATGGAAAACTAGATTTTAGTACTTTCCCTGTTAGAAATGGCACTGTCAGAGCTGTGTTCCTTTGCAGTGTGGATGATGGCATTCCAAGAGATTCCCAAAGGAGACTTGGTGACACCACCTGTGTCAATCCAGTATGACTTCCTCATGGAAGGAATGACTTTCTCTGCATGTGACCTACCTTCAGGTGACAAATGGTGCTGTGGGAAACCAATTTCATTGAAATAACGCTTTTCTTGCTTTGCTGCAGCCACAGGTTGTCCAAATGCAAGCAGTAAGCAAACAGGTAAACTCATGAAAATACATTTTCCCAGTTCAGAAGAGTTTTCTTTTTCTCATGAAGAGATAAGACTATTTACCAATTTCTCTGCATTACAGCAACGCTTCTTGCAGATGGCATTTTCTTTTTTTTCCCTCTTGATGTTTCTCCTGCACAAAGAGAATTATTTAATGTTTTTGTTTGGTTGCTCTGTGGCACAGGTGCACATGCCTAAGCACAGTTGGCTCCCTGTTAGCTTCCCAAAGGCCTTGCCACAGAGCAGAAAGTGATGTGCCAGCACAGCATTTAGCAAGGGGGTGAAGAAAGGGAAGTGGAAACCCAGCAACTGCACTTACCTTCTTAAACAGATTCTGTCTAAGTGCACACTCTATGTGCACACTTCTCTGCTCGGCTGGCTCTTGTGCTAGTTAAGCAAAACTTGTCACAGAAAACAAAAATATTTGCCAATTTGGCTTTAACGCAAATCCTATTCTTTGTTCCTCTGCACACATCAAATGCCAGCCTCTCGCACCCCTCTGACAGGAACCTGGCACGAAGACAAAACACAACCAGGTGCATCCTGGCAGGCAAACCATCCTGGGAGGGTAGGTCATGCTTGGAGGAGAAGAGGGGTTGCGATTCCAGTGTTTGGTATTCACCCATCACACTTCTTTTCATACTTAGAATCTAAACCTTTGTGCAAATCCTGTATTTGGGATTCATTTGATTTTAGCCATCTAAAAGGCAGAAATGTAATCTTAGTTTTCTAGCTTCCCTCCATCCTCAGCTGGACACGTGCAGATTCTGAAATTCTAAAAGTGAAGGGATTACACCTGCAGGTGCCTTTTCCCCTATACTCAGCTTAGAGAGATTTTAAACAATTAACTTAAACGAAAAACCTCCCTAAAATTATGGGTGGTGTATCTGTCCTTGGCTGTTGTGTCTCATTAGAAGTACACAGAACAATTTTTTTTTTCCCAATATGTAATAGACAAATGTGTATATATTTATATGTTTATTTCTGTTCAGTCTACTGGGTAGATTTACTTTAATTGTAATTGGATTCAGGTATTCACATCACATGAACTAAATAGAGTAAACATTAAGATTCTTGAATTTTCATTACATCTCTTATATTCAATGAATCATTTACATGCAAATTTACTCAAATTTTACAGCATAAATCTTCAATATTAGTGGTTTTGTAGTCCTTTCTTTGAATTCTAGTAGCATATTTTGAGGGAATTTCAGACAAGCATTGCCAAAACAGTAATAGGCTTCAATAACTGCCTTTTGTAGACTGAAGTGACAGCTTTCAGGTTGGAAAATTTGATCTTTTCTTTAATATTCAGGAGTTTTACACTGACAAGAAATACATTTTTGATTCAATAGGCTGAAATCTGATAAAAAGCATTTAAAAATCCAAGTAGATTGGTTGTGTGCAATCATTGCAAGAGAGTGAATTCAGCTAACAAAAAGGCTCAATCTTACCAAGCTTCATTGCGAAAATTTTTCTTTATATGGATGTAGCTGTGCAGCACATTATTTGCAGCACACAAGCTGCAAATATGACCCCTTGGATTATTTTTCTGCATTTAAAACGCTTGTTTAGAATTTCAGAGACTTGTTTTCTTTGTCAATTTCCTCAGCATCGTTTTTATGAGGCAGTCAGCTCAGACCGTCTCATCTTTTCAGATGTCAAGGTCTTGCATTACGTTTCCTACGTTACCAGGCAGGCACGGTGCTAAATGTCTCTGCTGCAATTAAAACAAACAAACATCAACTCGTATCTGCCAAGGCAGGAAGCTTTGACTTTGTGCACGCCTACACAATGCAATGAATATTTTTAGATTACATGTAATAATTGGTGTGATACTCAGTGATGACTTCTGTCTCTCGTACATAGATGAACTTTAAAAACAATGATAATTAAATTTGGAGTCTCTATATTTATATGCAGATTGATTACACATTTTTCTTTTTTCACTGAATTTCAGTTTTTAAACCATTCTGCTCCATTCTGGTCTCTCCAGTTCTTCCTCTCCAAGGATCACTTGAAGGCATTAGCTTTTGCACAGCAACAGCAAGAGCCCTTTTTATATTTTCTAGACATTACCCTGTAAATCTACCTTGTGAAGGAGCCTTTTTAAATAGACCTCAAAGTATTCCAGTATTGTCATTACAGGTCTTGATATATTGATTTTAACAGATATTTTTATGCAAACCAAAAATGTTACATATATATAAAATGCTAATGAGTAAAATTGGCATTGCACTGCAGGTCTGCAGACAACCCAGTGCATCTTAGTGTATGTGTTACCTGGAAAATTTGCTAATTTTTCCTGCTTGCCTCTGTCTTTATAGCCTTTTTCCAAGAGTATTCAAAGTATTCACCTTTTCCCCCTACCTGCTGACCCCACTTATCATCACTTTGTTTTTCAGACTAATTTTAACTTTCAACTACTCTCCCAAAACCATGCACTGGCTTATGGCAGTTCCACACACCTGTAAACTGAAGCTTGATCAACACAGCAGGGAAGAAAAAAACCTTTATAGAGCAGCTGACATTTGGAAAGTTTAGACAAGCTTTTGGGTACAGTCTTTTATCATCTCTGGTAACTAAACAACAACTCAAGCTAAGCACAGGTTAAAAGCAATTTCTCTTAGTTTAATCTCATTATGTTAATCAACTCTTTTACTACACGCATAACAGCTGCAGTAGCAATGAATAACTTAATTTCAGTGCCTTGTAAAACGTCCTTTTTTCTTTGCACATCCTACTCATCTGCTCTAGAACACATCACAGCTGGTGGCTTACAGCTACGGGTTAAAATCTAGTACAGGGCTCCCAGGCACCTCATTCATCTGTCTCTGAGATGGATGTGCACACTAACTTTCTTTTTTACAAACACAGACTTCTTAATCCTAGTGGAGAAAGAGCGTGAGAAGCAGTAACATCAATTCCATAGTGAATCCAGAATGCACGGACCCACAGATTTTAGTTTCTGCTTTGAATTAAACATGAAGACCTAGCTTTCAGATCATAAACACATCTACTGTTAGAGCTTTAGTTTTAAGCATTACATTAGCACCAACAAAAGACACCTAAACCATTAAAATAATAAAAATAAAAGTGGAAATAGATTATTAGTGTCACTGTAGCTATGAGACATGCTGTATTTTCATACTGGAATGTGAATGCAAGGAGCAGGACACAAAGATCACATCTTGGAGAAATACTTTTCTGCAAGTAGAGTCCGTAAGGACCTTCTTAAAATATGACTTTCACAACCATTCAGGGGAGGAGAGCTGTTTTTTATAGGCTGTAGAAAGTACCTTGCTCACTTCCCTCTTGGGCTTGACACGTGGCACTTCTAAGGAGGAGCAGACTCGCTGCTGCTCCACCTACAGCTCAGGCCTAAGGCTGGAAGAAGCCTGAGGAAGAGGCAAGAATGCTGAGCGATCACATGGGCAGCACATCTCCAAAACTGCCTGCTCTGCGTAAACAAATGATCTTTTTAAATAAATCCACGCGTATGTTCTAGCAAGCCGTTACCTCACCCCAAATTACACTGCAGGAGATGCTGGAGTGCATCCCACAGGTAAGGGGTGGTTTTTGAACACTGCTGCATGCCGCAGTGCTCTGGTGAGAACACTGCACTTTCCAGAGCTGCACAGCAAATACCTGGGATTCAGGTATTTTCCATGTTGCCAGAGCAGGGCTCCAGGTGTTCCTTGTGTCTGCAGGGAGGAAAGCAAAACAATGACTCCCAGGGAGCTTAACTTCTGCAACTCCCCTGCAGTTCTGCACAGTGACACCAGTGAGAACATTACGCACTTCTTCAGGTACTACATGTTTCTGCCTTGCTCTATTATTCTGTTTTACCAGGTCTCTGTGAAATTCCACAGTTTCCTTGCCCTTCCAAATATTGCTAACTCCAGCTTGAGAGTTTCCCATCCAAACCAGGGAAACCCTTCAGCTCCATATATTTTCATCCATTTTCTTAATTTGGTGGCTGAATATATTATCTAACATAACAACTGATGTGTCAGCAGTTATTGCCAGTAAGGGAATATACTTATGCACAGTTTTGACGCCAAAATAAATATTATTTTCCTGCTTGAAAGGGTCTTGAAGACAAGAAAGTTATGCTTGCAAAGCCATTACTGCATCAAAGAATAAGATGTTACTGTCTCAGTGTCACTCCAACAAGAGTTGCTCTTTAAATATGGACTAAAATAAGACAGAAAAATGCATAAAATGTTGTTTCATTAGTTCCTTGTTTGATGGTTATTTCTTTATATCACATTCATGGTGAGAGGATAATCCCTTTAGCTCAACAACAACTCATTAACCATGTTCTCTCAATTAGAAATAGCTTATTTTCTAACAAAGCAAACACCATAAACGCTCCTGCCTCCAGCTCATAATGATTTTCTATAAGTAAATGTATCAGAGGCATAGTACAAGGAGGGAGCTTAGCACAAAAAGAAGTGACACAGAAATGGAAGATATTTCTGATAATATAAAGCTCAATTGTTGTACACATTGTCTGTGAACATTTTTACTGCTTACCAAACCCCTGCTACTCGGTTGCATAAAGCAACTGCAAATGAAGTTAAATTTTCTTGACTTTCTGACAGTTTGGGGCTTCACAGTGGAATGGAATTTGGAAAGCTGAAAATGGGAGAGAAGCATAGCTGGAGGAATACTTTCAAAACCCTTATATTTCAGAAACACAAAGAAAACAGTGCAAAGGAGAAAACTGCTTTTGTGGATCTAGTTTATTAATAAGCATTGTAATTAACAAGACAACATGCTGTACAGAAACCTGAAATAGAACTACTGCAAATTTACTGGACTTTAAATGCTGCTGGACTGTAGTACGTGGTGTCCAGCTGCATTAGTTGTAGAGTGTAGTTAGGGCTGTTTCAATACACAGACATACACTGCTCACTCTCAGATCCTGTAGTATGCCATAGAGCAGGGAGATTTCCCAGAAATACAAACTCAAATATTTACAAGAAATTGTCAATCTCTTTCTTCACTAGGGATAACATAAGTTATACACAATTTTCCTATGTATACCAGATAAAATCTTTGCCTTCAACTTTACTTTGTGTCTGCACAAACCAATTCCTTCCCTTTTATTTTTCCAGTTAAACAAGGGTAGTAAACTGCACTGTGATCATTTAATTGCTTATCATTGATTAAGGGTTGGCATTAAACCTGCAAAAGGAAAACATGAGAAATCAAATAAAGCCAAGCGTAAATTTTCAAACTTTAAAACCTCAGACTTTATAAGCTTGACTCGAACAACCTTGAGATAATCAACCACTACTGACAGAAATATTTAGGTCTCTGTCTTTGCCTCAACCATGCTGGAAGCAGGGAAATAGCGGTAGCCTGGGGCTGATGGAGCTCCACACTGGATTGCTCAGAATACAACAGAGCCAAGTTTCATTTCTCCTACAAAAAACCCAAAGTGATCTGTGCACATCGGGGTCAGAGATGCAAAGTGACTGCTCTCCTCCAGTCCTACGCCAAACAAAAACACCAGGCTGGGCCCAGAACCACAATAACTAATGTTATGTCAAGCTGCCTTGTGCCAACATTCATAAGCCCTCAGGTCCTATTAGCATGGGCTCATTGCCATGATAATTAGCTAAATGACCTGCATCCGGCCAGCTCCCAGCCCAGAGAGAGCAGGTGCTCTGTAGTCTCTGTCTGGCCAAGCAGACATGCCTAATTATTCTTTCTTTAGAATTAAGTTACACTTCAGAATACAGCAGAGTTTAGGAAAACAAAGAAACAGCATATTTTGCTTCAAACAGTTTGACTCAGTTCTTTCTTTTAACTTTTTCTGGTTTTTGTTTAAAGAATTGACTGCTTTGCAATATGGAAATAATCCTTTCTGCCACCACCACCCATAACTTTGATGCAATACTTAGAAGTGCAACAAGCATGTCTTGAGTTTGGAGAGGGGAAATAATCTAGACTAGACTGTGTGACACATCACTTTGAAGGCAAAGGTTTTCCTTTATTGTTACACCGTATGAAACAAATCTAATCATGTAACTAGCATTTTACTGTATATTGTATATAGAATTGTTTTCTCCACAAATTCACACAAGTAAGATAAAATAAGTTAAATGACTAAAAAAAAAAATACACAAAAATATACAGTCTATGTACTAGATAAATTATTTATATATATGGCAAGATGTGTAATGAGTCTCTAGTAACATTATTCCTCTGGGTACTGACATGCTACTCAGAAAAATGTTGCCTCTAATGTGTAGTTTTATATATTATATATATATAATATATAAAAATGAGGGAACAATTTACCTCCTCATACAATGTGTATTTACAATTAATTGTTTTGTATTGTTGACTAAATTTTAGAACATTGAACACATTTCATGGGTGTAACATTTACTACTTCCTATAATCAGATTAATTACAATGCTTTTTGTTTAAACAATTTTTTGTTGTTGTTTGTTTTGGGTGTTTTGTTGGGTTTTTTGTTTTCAAGGGAAGGGAGATGGTTAATAGCTTTTGTACCCTAGGGAAAAAAAAACCACGAAATAACCCCCAAACATTTAAATTAAGTAAAGTTTGTTGGTTTTTGTTTTTCCCCCTACCAGTGAAAAATCCCCACTAATTCTGGTTCTTTCACCTTTTCCTATGAAAATCCTAAAATTGTAGAAATAAATTACTTGCCAGGAAATTCCAGTTACAATTTTCATCCCAAAAAGAACAGTTGCAGACAAAAAAAATGAAGAGTTTTCCAATGGGGCTGCCAATCCTGTAAACATTTGGCATGGCAGCACTCCGTAATAAAAACTAAGGACCTCTGCTTACAATAGGAAGCATCAGCTGCCAGCATTATTCTAACTTTGCACAATTAGTATGTTTGGTAAATCTGTGTAAACTACAGATAAGCTTTTTTTTTGCATAGCCCTGAAAAGAACTGCCAAATTTTCTCATCGTAATGTCTCCAAAGCAAACAACAACGGGCTTTGTATACATTAGGTATGAATTAATTTGTCAAATTTTTAATTGTCCTGGAACTGGAAATGAGATGTGTCAGCTATTGTGCGTCAGTACCCAAAGGATTATTTTTTTCCAGGATTTACATGCAACTGGAAGCCAGTGTGCCACATCTTTTCTAAATGTTATTGAAAACTACTTTAAAAAAAACAGAAAAAAGCAAAAGAAGTACATCATTAGATAATCTGATGCCCATTAATTAAACCCTATCAGTAGGTTAAAAGTGAAGCTTTTTTTTTTTTTGTTTTGCACATAAATTCTAGATGTGGTTTGAATAGATTTACAGTGGGGACAGCGATATATAAAGCTACTTATACCTGCTGGGCACATAAGAGAAGCTCTTTTAGCATTCATTGGAAACCCTCAACAACTTGAACTTCTGTAAATTTTACAAGCAGCTAATATTACAGCATTTTTACACACAGTTTTGTTTATAAATTACAGATTTAAGTTACATTATGAAGCCTACACAGAATTCTATCCATAGGAAATATTCACACACTGTTTTTCCCCTCCATACAACTTCGATTGTCTCACTTAATGTAGCAATAAAACAAAAAAGTTATGCATTTTCTTAAAGGAAAAATTTCTTGGTATGTACATACTTCAAATGATGAAATGACTAAAGACCAACAAAGTACTAGAAGGAAATACTAGAAGGAAAATATGCTTTTTCATCTAGGAAAGAAATCTCATTTTCACCCACTGTGGAATTTACCAAGCGAATATATTCTCCAAAACACAGAACACTGAAAAAAATCCTTCATCTCTAAAGAGAATCACCTTGAGACTTTATCAAATAATATCATTAGGGTGTGTTTATATTTATCCAACTTTCATTACCTAGATTCTTCTTTCTTTGCTGAGCACTATCAGTCATTCTCTAACAACTAATCCACAATGACAAGTACTTCTTAATCTAATAGGTTTGTGATGAAGTAACTAAGATTATAGTTAAACTTTTACTGAATACTTACAATAGGTGAACATAGCTGTAAAAAAAGCCGTACACATCACTAGAATATTCTTTTAAACACTGGTAGCTTGCAGCCACGACATCACATCAGCCAAAAAAACTACCCCATTTCCTACTGTTTTCAGCAGTGCCCATGTAATTTTCAACTAACAGGAACAGTAGCCAAAGCAAGCTCTGCAAGATGTAAAAAAAAAAGAAAGACAAAGAGAAGTAGACTTATGGCTTGAAAAATATAATATGTATAATATTGTTCCTTGAATTATTATGGAAAGGAAAATTTTGGAAATTCAAAAAATAAAGTTGCTTATATTTTTTTTCCAGTTGTGATCTTGCATATCCTATCACGGCCATGTTGTTTACTTCACACAGAAAAGCCTAGCTGGGAGCTTTCTATCTCATCTACCGCATTCTTTCAAAGAATAAATACCTGCACATTGAGCCAATATAAATTAAAATAAAAATCAATTGTCATGTACATTTTCCTTCTTAATTATATAAAAGATAAATTTTGGTGGGAAGATATACCATCCTTCTTAAGAATTAGATTTTAGGATCTTATTAATTCTATTATGTCAAGTAATCAAATGAGAAATTACTCACTTGATCTCTAATCCAAGCAAATGGAAGATGAAATCTATGAATATGCTATAAATTATAACAACAAAGAAAAATTTGAGTAAGCTATTTTTAGACTGTAATATTCCCCAAATTATACTAAGAAATTGACTTCAAAGGGAGGAAGAACTGCTGGCAGATATTTGCACTGTATGGCCCAAGTGAGAAAACAAACAGGATTTTGTTTTTCCTTTGATTGTTTCTGGGTTGCGGGTTCTCTTCCCCATTTTCTGGATTTTACCATGAGCTATGGTAAACACCTTTTAACTAGGTACTAAGGATTTAGACCTTCTGTTTCAAATTTAGGATTCTATATACACAAATATTCACAAGCCTAACAAGTTTGCGTACGCCCGAGGAACAGCGTTAGGCTGTGACTATACACAGTCACACTTAAAGCCTGAAATTAGGGATGTGCCAGAGAGGCCTTTATAGCTGGTGCTCGTGTATAAACGTGGTGCTACTCCCAGACACCGGCGCCTGGTGGGACGCGGCGAAGTTTGCCAGAGGAATGACTTTGACAGGATCTTCGCTGGCGCAATGTCTTTCGCAGGTGTTGTAGAACTGGGGCCTGGTCCCCCCCTGGCCTTTGTCACTGTCGTCCTTTGGAAGGGGCCTCCCAAGAGTGTGTCGCCCCTCAGGTCTGGCTCCCCGGCCCCAGCCCTGCTGGAAGCCAAACGATGGCAAAGTGGTGTTGGACTGCTGGTACTGCGTCAAGGCCGGCGGCATCCAGCAGTTGTCGGAATGGCCAAGGATGAGACACTCCTGGGTGCAGTTTTCAGAGGCTTCAGCCAGAGCTTTCTGGAGATTTACTTCGATAGCTGGGAGGATGGAAAAAGACAAGACGTTATCAGAGGCATGAGGACAGATGCACAGAGGGAATCAAGGTCAACAAAGCAATCCCCGTTCCACAACGATGGCCACAGATTGGGAAGAAAACACCTCCAGGTGTGGAGATCCAGTGAAGGTTTAGACATTGAGGCCCACAGTGTTGTCCCCGGACATCATCAGAAAACACGTTCACGTTTAACGAACAGTTGATTCCATCATTGCAGCTCTATAACAAGCCTTTATACGCTCTATTTCATAGAATCATACAATTGTTGAGGTTGAAAATACCTCTAAGCTCAGCAAGTTAAACCATTAACCCAGCACCACCATGTTCACCACTAAACAATATCCCCAAGTGCCACATCCACGCACCTTTTGAACACTTTCAGAGATGGTGATTTTACCACTCCCCTGAGCAGCCTGTTCCAATGCTTGATGACCCTTTCAGTGAAGAAATTTTTTCCTAATGTCCAAACTAAACCTCCTCTGGCAGAACTCGGGGCCATGTCCTCTGGATCACTTACTTACAATAATAATTTCACTTTTTGAAATTGCTGTTTCTGTAATAAAGCTAAAACCTTTATAACAATTTAATGCCATTATTCTACATATTTGCATAGAGCAACTTGGAAAAAATATTAAAATTATGATTTCTTTTTTAAATGTTCTCTTAAAACAATTTTTTTTTACTTTGCTTTGCTTAAGGCAAAACAAAACTAATTTGGACACTAGCCAAAGATGGAACATTGAGCTTCAAAGATGCACTCAAGAGCTTTAAGAATGAAAGAGCATAACAGCTATTTTAAAGGGAATTGATTTCTCCATGCATTCAATACTGGAAACCTTGAGAAATCAAAGGGTAATAGCAAAAGAAGATGTAACCTCTGTAGTTTGCTAGTAATTGAACCAAATGCAAGGTTTGTGCCCTTGAAAAAGGATTATAGAAATTATAATTTGTTCAAAGGCAAAATAAACTACTAAATCTGAAAGATGTAATTTGTAATACATAAATATTCTTAATCTTTTTCATTTAAATTGTGGCTTTACCATGTTAGGTAAATTAAAAACTAATGGAATTAAATTTCTACAAAAGATTCCTTGAACTAGTTTTAATATTACAAGTGTTAATTTTATATTCTCTTGCTGTGTACCTGGTTAAATACATCAGAAGTGCAGAAGAATATCTGATTAGATATTTCATTGTGCTTTCTTTACAAAACTTTCCAATGACAGATATGTGTTTTTAATATCTCTCTTAATGAAAATAACATTTAAAATTGGATTCTGGCTCATAAGTACTGGAGAAGGAAAGCCACTAAAATTACTTATAGCAATGAGAGTGCTGAGTAGGAGCCTCCCACCCTCTGAGCTTTATGTTGAAACAGATGCTGCATTTCTGTTTTAACAAATACTTTGCATGTTGAAATCCATGTAAAGCTACAGAGCACAAACACTTATTTCCATGTTAGATCTCAATACAAATGAATTAAGTTTTTCCTTTAGGCATTGGAATAATTGCTGTCCAAAACACAGGATGAATTTTTTTTTTTAAATCTACCACTTTTAAGAAGACGGTTGCTTGTGTTATTATGAATACTCTATTCTTGATTATCTCTCCTTAAGAGTGCTGCATGAGTATGTGCCAGTCAGAGAAGTGATTGTTTATAAATGTTATTTTGGTGTATTACTGGCATTTCAACATGTCCTCAGTCATTTTGCCTGAGTATTTTTCAGTGTAATCCTGACAAAGCTTTGGCACCTTGCTGTTCAAATACTAATCCAGTTTTGATGGATAGTAGGAGACATAAATATGGAAATAATTCGGTGGAGGCAATAGTTACTGCAAAAAAAGAAGTTACTACTCCTAGATTAGTCTAATCTTTCTGTGTCCTACTATCTGTGATTAGAGACATAAACCTGAGTCTATACAAGTCTTTTAAGCTCTTTAATTACCCAGGTTTGCTTCTATTCTGATCAAGGCAATTCAAGCACAACACCTTGACACAGTGTTGAGTTACCCCCACTTTAAAGTGAAACAGATCTTTTTTGCATATATTCAAAAAACCCTTACAATGATATTAATTCAGTTAAACTGTAAAACACACAATTATTTATTTGGAAACAATACTTATGTGTTTCGAGCTCTTCACACCAAGTGGTTACAGTACTTCTACTGTACCATTTCTCTCAAACTTCAGTAAGAGAGTAAACAAAGCTAAAACATCAAAAGGAAGCATTTGACAATAAAAATTTAACATTTACTCTTTGGACAAGGCAACTGTAGAAGAAGAAAGGTCACGTATAAAACAGTCTCTACACCCTTTCAGCAGATCAGTAGGACAGCAATTTTGTGCCATATGCTGCCAGACTACCTGCAGACTTGGAACACGTCACCGTGTTAAGAATAAGAGTATTGTTAAAATTATGGTCTTGCTTATTCTGTTAATAAAGAGATATTTTAATCTGAGTTTTAGTTTTATTAAAAAAAACAAAACAAAAAAACAAGAACCAAAATCCCATAGCTTTATAACAATCCAGGACACAATCATAAGTTATGAATTCAAATTATTTTGGAGTTGAGGGGTTTTTTCATACAAAAGTCTGCCAGTGCAGGATTGTTTAGAAGATATATCTTTTGTAGCAGTCATACTCTTTCTTTCAATCTTGGTATTTGGTATAAGTATTGTTGATTGTCAGAGTACGCTTTTCATCTTTTTTTGCCTGCTCTTCCAGGCAATGAAATATAGCTTCTTTCTGTCAGACTAACTCATTCTCTATTTTCCTAACATATAATTCCCCTGCTTCTTCAGCATCTGAAATCTTTCTAAAGCTACATGGCACTGGCATTGAACTAAACAATGTTTCACATATTAAAAACTCACTTTTTACAACTCCCTATTTAATAGAGAAGAGAGTTTTATGTCAGCAATGTCTTATACTGATGGTGCCACCTTACAATACAAAGCAGCTGATTTCCAAATATGCTGTGACAGACTTAACTGAGAGGTCACTGTAACTCCAACAAGGTGTTGTCCTCAGCACCACGTCTGGCTTCCCCTCCACCACTTGCTGGCTCCTTTAAACAAAGAATTCTCTGGTTGGCTCAGCTGAGGATCCCAGAGGACCATCTGAGGAGGAACTCCAGCCACACAGCTGGGAGAGTGTGAAGTTCAGTGCTCATTTATTTAGTGGTCATTTACCAGAGGCTGTGCAGATTGGCCATGGTGTCTTCTAGCTGCTACTCTTTAAGCTTCCTTCTATTTTGTATCTTTGCAAGTCATTGTAAATGTGGATGACAATAAAATTTTCTGAGCCTTTCTCTCTCACTCAAAAGTAGCAATGTAGGTGATTATTCTGCATAGGCTGATAAGTAATCAGGGGTAGGAAATATCTGTGACACCTGACTACCAATCAAGGAAAAGAAAGTTCCTGCTGTCTCTAAATATTTTCAGAAGAAATGATGGGTCTTGCTACGGAAATTCAGTGCCATCTTCTCACATAAGATATGACAGGTTTATAAATGGAAATAGAAGTGTACATATTCCCCACATATTATGAATAAACAGCACAATCCATTGAACTCTTGGTAGCCTACCTAATTTCTTACTTCACTCAGCTATAGACCCTCAGTTTTACGTATTTTTTCCATACTACATGGAGACTCTTCAAACATTACAGACAAATAATATGAAAGAGAATTTTTAATTTATATAATAGATCACACTCATGCACATGTGAGTTTACCACTTTGATTTGAACTTCAGGTTGTTTTAGAAATGAAACTATTTTTTTTAATTGTCTGCCGCAGAACTAAAACCATTTTTAAAGAAAGTGTCTGTCAGCTCTTAAGAAATATTTAGATCAAAACTGTCAAATATAAGTAAAAGCACAATAGTTAAAAGACTTTCTTCATTGTTTCACAGTCTTATCATTTATAGGTCAAAGCAGTTTTCAAGTAAGAATATTTACTTTCACTCAAGAAAACATGGAATTCCAGCCTTGCTAGATAGCTATCCTTCAGTCAAAACAGTTATAAAGAATACTTTTGTTTTTCTTGTTTGTTTTGGCTAGAGACTTCCTAAGGTTATAAAGTCTGTGTGGGATTTTAGAGACAGTAAATAAAAATGTTGTTTTTTCTCTTTGCTTTTGGGGGATGAAAATTGAAGAACTCTAGAGTGCTACCCTTCTTCTCAGTCTACAAAACATGTGGCACAGTACTGCATAGTTTGGCATTTCCAGCTTAATATTATGTTCTAGTTTTAAGACTATTTCTCATGGAAAATCCGCAAGGGAAAACAGGCTGTTAGTATAACTGTTATCAGCAGTCTCAGAATGTTGCAAAGTTAGAATCATGGAATCAATTTGGTTGGAAAAGACCTTTAAGATCATTGAACCACATGGTGTACACACAAAACACTTTCTTTCCTACCCTTTCTCTCCACCCTCAAAAGAGAGACGTACCACTAAGACAACCTCCAGAGGGTTGGTGTCTGCCATAAAAGTCATCATCACATGAATCATGGAATCACAAAGAGACTTAGGCTGGAAGCGACTTTTCAAGATGTCTGATCTAACCTTCTGATCAAATCAGGATATCTTTTCCAAAAAAGCAAGATGTGCATCTCTAAGTATTGAACAACTGAGAACGTGAGCTCCTGGAGAAGTCTTAAAACATCTCCACCTTTAGCCACATATGCAGCAATGATCGAAAGACATTTGTAAATGTATTCCTTAGCAAAGTACTCGGATTCATTAGAAGCTCAAAACCCACCAGTCTGCACTGTACAAATGCAGTTTTAGGGGCTTATAAATCGAGCAAGGAAAATTTGAAAACCAATTAAAAAAAGTAAGAAAAAAACCTTAAACCACATAATATAGAGTGCTTGAACTTTAAAGTCATGTAGCTGAAGTCTTAATGAAAAGCCAGTTCTGAATTTGACACATTTTGGATGCAAACCATCCAGTGTTACATTTAGAGCACTCTTGTTTCATAATAAAGCAAGCAACAATTAGCAAGCAATTAAGCAAATTGCCCATAATTATGCCATTGCTGAGCTATTTTTCATATTTTCACAACACAGCACATATATGAATACATGGCTTGCAGTGCCAACACTATTCTGTCAGCATCCAGAAGTGCCTCTCATTTACTGAAGCGTTTGGTATTAAACAGCTCCCACCGCACTCCCAGTGCTCTCTGCTCAGCAGGAACCCACCAGAGTGATGAAGATGACAACCTCATCCTACTCATCCCAGCCAATAGTTCTGAGGAATGGGTCATGTCCCCCCCACTTTTTGCCCATGCGTATTTACTAAATGTGGTACTAAATCTAAGCAGGAATTCAAGCATAATATGGGGGAATTATCGTCCAGAATTACCCTGGTGACCAAAAGTGGCCACTTGGGTAACATCATTTAGAGGTCTCCACTATATGAGGAGAACAGAAATGACATTAACAATAAAAAAAGGAGGGAGGAATAGCAGTTAGTGTAAACTGGGTTACTTTAATAAGGTCAGGAGCAAGAAGCTTGAACGTAGAAACCCTAAATGAGTGCTGTTATAATATACTCCAGCTTTTTGGTTTAATAATAAAATGCCTTTGGGAGACAATTCCTATGAATATTTTATTTCCTGTATACATCTCAATAAATTAAAAACCTAAAAGAGTTACTTAAGTTCTAGCCTTGGAACCTTTTTATTCAAAGAACAAGTAGGACACACCACTTTCTTTAGTTTTCAGCTGTGTGTACAGAGCTTGCTTTGCTTGTAAGAAATCATAGAGGAAGATTGATCCTCCAGATGTTCTGACTGAGGAATCAACAGGCATGCAGGCAATCAAACATTTTCATGTGTTACCTAGGCTTGCCAGATTGTTCTGGATAGCTTGCAAGAATCAGCTCCGCTTCCATTCCAGTGAACACAGTTTATATTCTAAGAGCCATGGTTTTAATTTGAAATTAATCCTAAAAACTTGCTTCTTATAAAATCCAAACAGGATGAGGTATGAGTATTTTGTACCTGGCTTCAACTAGTCAAGCAAGTATTATCAAAGATGACCAGGGAAAGTTGGTCAGGAAATGGAGGAAGTATCAGGGCAGAAGAATCAGCAAATGGTAATTCCTGTATCATTAACTACAGTTGTAAAGTGACTCTTCCCTTCACAAATAATAGCCATACAAACAAAGCACATTAATCTTTCAATAAGTCATCTTATTGTTATTCTGACTAGAACTTCACTCTTGTATTAATCATAACCAAGAAAAGGTCTACAGGCAATACTCCTGTAAAAAGTACAACTTCAGTAATTGCTGTTTTCCATAGAAAGAGATTTCACACACAAAAAATTTCAAAACCAAGTCTCCCAAACTCCTGCAAACTCTTCTTTTTCAGCCTAGTGACCATGGGTGTGACAGTGCTGTAGGACAGTCCATGGCACTAACCCTTGTTGCTTTAACAGTTCAAAGGAATTCATCTTTTATGCCCATGTTTTGTTGCTATTTATGGCAAAAAAAAAAGGTCATTTGCAAAGGATGTTTTTTTCTTAGCCTATAAAATGTATATTGAGTTATCAGTGAGAATTTTAACCATAACTTGCAAAGTATAATGACCACCTAAAATGAATAACCTAAAATCTAGTATATTGATTACAATACTGGGTAATACAATGTGCTTTATTTAATATTTAATTAACTGCTTCACATTTGTACTGAACCTTCTTAATTATTAATACATGGTTCATTATTTAACATGGAATATAAATTCAAATTCGAATCAATTAAACAAGGTGAAACTACATAGTGAGAAATGGTTTATCCTCCAGCAATAACCTTCGACCTGACAACATAGTAAAGTTAGCAGTTTTTTCCCGTATCTGAAAAGATTGTGCATTTTAGATGATATATATTAAGTTCTGCTACTGATGCAAAGTTCCTGTAGTAAACCAAACATCCTACAAAAATATGCTGAATAAAAAAGGGCTTCAGCTGTCACTTTTCAGAGGAACCATTTCCAATATGAGTTTCAGAAGGGTGTCGGTAACACTGCAAACTTTCCCTGCTGACCTGTAAAAGTCAACACTCCATGATGATGATGATGATGATGTTTCTAAAGCTTTACTGCTCACACGTGTGTATACATAGATAAAAACTAGTTTTATGCTTTCTTAAACATCCTTAAACATTACTTAAAAGATGAGGTGCAGGATATCTATGAAGAATAGTATTTCTCATAAGATCTATTAGAAATCGAATTTAATATGCTTGATAAAAGTTGCTATAAAATGTGCAAATGGAAGTCATCCCTTAATGACTTAGGCTGTTAGACAGGCTCAGCTCTGCTCTCCCTGTAGCTTGTTTGGGAATTAACATCCTTCAGCTATTTTCACCTAGAAAGTTGCTTCTACTATTTATCCATCTATGCTGAACGGTATTAAAAAAAAAGTTACAAAATACCACAAAATACTGTCAACAAGATTAAAATGTAAATAGAAATAACTGATTATATCTTATCTCATTATCATAATGCAGGCATATCTTTGAACTTAAAAAGGTGATCTTGTCAAAAATGTTAAAACAGAAAGGGGGCTTATTGACAGAAAAATCATGTAACCTACACAAGATAACTCTGTACACTCTGAAACACCATTTATATCTCCTTTAAGTGATCAAATCATTATTCAAATACCTCATCAGGAATGTACATGAGGATCCACCCATTAAACAAATGTGTATTTGCTTAAATTCATTTACTTAATCCAGAGTCAGTTCAATGTGGTCTCTTTCATTCAACACTGAGGAGAATCTTTTGCATTTGGGTTTGCTGGGGAATTTAGGAGTGCATCAATACTATTTTAAGGGGCACTGAACATGTTAAAAGAATTAAACAAAGAGAAAATACATCAGGTGTCCATTTCTATATTTTCCTCATAAAAGCATGAAAAAAAGACATTAAAACAATACAAAGAGCCTGAGGCTTTGTCTGTGCAGAAAAGTTGTTTGTCTGAAACTATAAAATGAGCAGTCTTCAAACTGCAGCTTTGTGTAGCTAATCCATCAGAAAAGAAATTAATTTATCAGAAATTTCTGCTGATAATTCCTGACATCTGTTCTACCTCTTAAAAGCTAGCTAAAGAATTTCCTCAGTTTCATTCACACTTGCATTCAAATATATACATTGTTTTAAAAAGAAGAAAATTCTTACAATATCGATAGTGTAATTATATAGAATATAACACTATACTTAGTTTTTCAGTTTTAAGTTTTAAATAAAATCACGTGTGTCTGTGAAGGAAAGGGAGCTTATTGATTTTACTATAAATCACTAAATACCCCAAAAGAATGAAGATTCATAAAGAGGACTAGGAATCACTACATAATCTACATAAACTCACTTTGGTGTGGAAACACCAGAAAAATACATTTCTTAAGCTTAGGATATGTTCATTGTAATCAAAAAATCAATGGCACTGCGGCTGGAGAACAAAGATCCGGGCTTGGAGATGGGATGAATGTCTAAAAGATAAGACGGAGAGAATTTCTAGGCAGAACGGGGCCAGTAGCAAGAACTCTTGATAACAGCCCCACAGCAAACACGAGAATGCCCGCATCCTGCTCTAGTACCAGGTCCTAACTCTTGTGACAAGGAGCAGAGGCGCTGAGCCCCTCTCAGCAGAGAGCGGGGCCCGAGGGATGGAGATGGGGACGAGCAGAAGTTCCTGTTCAGTTCAGCTCCCTCAAGGAGAGGAGTGGGAAAAAGCCACCAGCTCTCCTTCAAATGTCTGTGTTTACACCCTTTTTAACTTCAGCAAGTTTCTTGATGTATCTACAGCCCAAATGGTGCCCTGTCTTCTTTTTATTGACTTTACAGTAAAAAAATAAACAAAGGCATTTGATCTAGAGGAGAATACTGAAAAAATCTTTTAAATTAAGTAATTGAACAACTGTGGGCAATTGGTCATGCTTCAGACACTTTAATGAAACATTAATTTTCAAAAGGGAATCATAAAACCCCCAAATGCTCAATGAACTAGTAAACATATATCTCCTGTGATAACTTAAGGGATAGCCAATAAAAGATGTTTTGAATTGGGTTTTCAGACAAACACAAACAGAAATTTGAAGTCAAAGGCTGCTAGACCAGCAACCAAAATAAACCTACAACAGTCTAAAAATATTCTACAGCTTTTTGCAGTTACTCCAATTGCATTTCAAGAAAAAAGAAAGCATATTTCTTTATTAGAATATAAACAAAAAAAATGCTTTTACTGTGAATACTCTGACTATTTGTTTTCTAATACTTCTAAACATTTTTACAAGAGTTCCCTGATATCTGTGTAACACACCATGCTTTTCTGAGTGCTGATAGCTGTTACATTTTATTAGACCATCAAAAATATTAATTCATTCTGGTTGAATATATAAATAAAGCTTGCTGAAGCTTTATGACAAAACAATTTTCCATCAGAAATGTAGTTGCAAAATTCAAACGCTTTGTGACAGTGTTGATTAACATGACATTTAGGGGTATGACGTATGGGAATTAGTAGTTTCTATTTTCTCTATTCAATTCATTTTTGCTTAATTTTTTAAAATATGAGGATCCTTAATATTTCAACATTATGAAGAAATAGCATTACTGAATGGAAACGTTCTCATTTCTCCAAAGCTTTCCCTCAGATTTTACCTTTCACAATAAATATCATATCAGGTTATGACTCTGGAAAACAGCACTACTTTCATTCCATGGCATCTGCAACATTTCCCTTTTCTAAATTCCCTGCAACACCATTACCAACACTCCAGAAGAAAAAGCCTTGTGCTCCATCTAAAAAACTCGAAGATCTGTAATTATAAGTAATTAGGATAAATATTTCAGGGTGAGAAGACATGGTTTTTTAACTCCCCTAAAGTGCCCTGCCGCACGTTGGCTCTGTTGTGCTTGTTAGATTCTTTAATGACAACCTACACCCTTGAGGAAGGACAGGCTGCAGGAGTAAAACTTCAGCATTCCATGTCTCCACGGGACACAGGGATTCCCCTCCTGCTCCTCCTGTCCTCCCCAAGAGGACACTCTCCTCCATATGGCTGCAGCTCAGGTGGGATTTTCTCTTGGAAAACCCTCTCAACCACAGGCTCCTCGATGGCCAGGCAAGAGTCTCTATCCAATTTCTCACAGCAGTTTTCTGTCAAGATCACTTTGTCAATCTGCCACGGACAACCCTCGGAGGAGCCACGTAGCCACTCATCCCTTCGACACAGGCTCCAAAAGGGGTGAATACATGGAAAGGGCCATGCTTGATTAACAACCTTGTGATTGCTGTAAAAATGAAATTTGAAAGGTAATAATTACATTTGTAATTACTTAGGTCTAAATCTCTTATGTTTCCTACTCCCTCTATTTCTGGGCAGCTGGAGCAATGACTCATTAATAATAATAAAGTCATTTAACCCTGCAGGCACATTACAAGGAGAAAGATGTCATTTGTCACCAACGCAAATAGAACAATCACTGAAGGATACATCAAGACCACTATTTCATATTTATTGCAAATGATAAAAGGGACATTTTGCACTCATTCTCACCATGACATCCCAATCTGCTTTTTAATTATCTGCAAACATAAGGGGACAGCATACAACATATGAGGGACTACTAATAATGCATTGTCCCGTGGTGACATTTCCATAATCACTTTAAATCTACCCTATACATATGTACTAGTTAAAGCTTTCAGCTCATGAAATCATACCCCCTAGTAAGGAATGAATTATCCTTTGCAGATTGAGCACACAAAGCACACTCTTTCCCAGAGTCTGAGGCTCTGATAGCTGACATGTGCATTGCTATTACTTTAACTGAACAGGTTTGGCATTCTGTTGCACTTATGGTAGAACACAGTATGACGTAAAAAGAAGTACAAATGTGTTTTTAGGCCAGGAACTTTACAGTTGTGAATCTCACTGGCAATAATTTAGACAGGGACTTCTGCAAGTCATTTTATTTTCCAGGGCTTTTCAGTGTTGTTCTGTACTTTGCTACCTCAAGAACTCTGCAAGAACTCTATCTTAGATGAAAGAAACACCATTATTCATATGGAATGCAAGTAAATTACTGAGCATTTACTGCATTTTAAAAAATAATTACTGATAATACTCCCAGTCCATGAAATAAACTTCTGAGGAAAAGAATATTCTTTCCCTATATGATTCTATTCAGAGATATGAAACCTTGAGAAAAATTTATGCAGAGAAATTTCTGTTATGGTATTAGTATGAAACCAAATCAAAGGAAGTTTCATGTAAATAAAAGTCACCGTAATTTCAGCTTCAACTCCATCGAGCTAGAACTTCAATTTCTTCCTTGCTTTGCTTATTCATCAGCACTTATCTAACCATCAGGGGTGTAGAAAGACCAGAGAACAAATTTAAGAATATGAAGGTATAAATTGTTATTGTGTGGGTTAGAAAGGAAGTAAGCAAACCTTCTAAATCTGTTTATATTTTCCCCAGGTACTACAACAATCTATAGAAAGATATACTTCAAAAAACTTAAATAAGTAGTGTTAAGAAATAAGACACATCAGGAAAGAGTAAAGGGCACAGAGTAAAATTCATATTTTCACTGTTAAGATAGTGACAACACAGAAAAGCTTATATGTGGAGTGAAATGTTTTGTCAAATTGAAAAATGGAAATAATATGAACACTACAATTTTCACATCAATTTGAGGTAAAATGTTTTGAATTACAGTCATTTTAATCTTGTTTTATAAAGAAAATTACTTCAAATGGGTGATAATTTGAAATAGCATAATCCAAACTTCATTGTGCTCCAGTAAGGCATTGGAGTGTGGCTCTGAGTGATTTGGAGCAATCTTTGCACATTAGCTCAGAGCCTCATTCAGAACAGACTTTTTAGAAAGAAAAAGGATCCCTGACGAGAGTTTCCATCCTTTACCTGGGAGTTCAAAACTACTTCCTGCAACGGCTCCGACTTCCTAATTGGGCCTTTGCAGGCATTGCTGGCACCTTCAGAAGCCTGGGCAGCATTCTGATGAGGCAATACCTTCCCAGGCTCAGCTCTTTAAACATTCCCCCGTTAGCAGCCTCTCCACTGAAGTTTTGCTCTTTGATTGGAAGTTTCTCACCTCACTCACATGAGCCTTCTCCAATTATTAAGAGGGTTTTTTGGCATCAAGGAGTTTTGCTGACAGCATAGAAATATAGAAAAATATATATATATATGTGTCTGTTTTTCTAAGTAATTTTCAATTAAAATATAAAAATATTCGAATTTTACCTAGGAGCATTAGTAAACTTTTCTTTAAAACAGGTGATTCTATCAGCACTTGGAAAATTGACAAAAGATGGAAATAATTTAGACCAGATCAACATCTGACACAATTCTTTACAGAACATTTTTCTCATAGCATGCATAATTTTAAAAAGACACCATTAGAGAACAGTGGTAGCTGTGACTATTCCAGAAGACTTTAGGGTCACTAATATCAGCCAAGAGAATGGGAGTGAGCAGCTGCTGACAGCATATTTTCAGCCCATTGCAATAGCTAATGGGTCCTATGGATGCAACCACAATAATAATAATAATTATTATTATTATTATTATTAATCTATTTTAAGAAATTACTTTGAGCCTAACATATATAAAATTACAGGGGTATTAAGCTGTACTTTACGAGGTATCCCATTGTTCATGAAATTAAACTTTGTTACTTCAGAGGTCAAAATGTTTCACAGTGGAAATAAAAACACTGGTTGATCTTTAAATTATGCTTTTATAAACTTAATTATAGAAACATCTTCTTGTAACCACACACTATCTACGTGTGTCCATATAAGGATTCTGAGCAGAGATATATATTTGTTGAACCTCAAATTTCAGAGAGTAGGTGTCAAGTTTTGACTCAGCCCTACTTAAATTTGTATTTTTATACATTGAACAGACCCTAGTTGTCTCTGCAAAACGGTAATGTTCTCTCCTGCTTGATAAGCTTTGGCATGAATATGCCTAGGCTAATAAAAGCCTAACATATATTATTTAATGAGCTTAAAAAACAGCATTCAGATTTGTCAAGGAACTGATCACCTCCTTTAGCATATAAGCCTCAATCAGCCATTTTTCTATTGCATGGGACAGAGGGTCCCTTAGAATCAGGTTTAAGGAACACTCAGTTCTTACAGACTTACTGGAGCTTAGCACCCAGTTCTTTTGAAAGTCTAAGTTTCAAACTACTTTTGAAATCCTGGTGATAGTAGGTACATTAAAGGCAACCAAATAAATCACAACAGTTCTTGCTAGGAGTAAAAGTTCATGAACTAACCTAATCTTTAGTTTATGAGAGCAAAACCACAAAATCCCATAGTTTGTGTTTATTTTTTCTCAAGTTCTACAGAAAGGATATTTTCAGTCTGGGTTAAGTGCTGCTCTGGCAGATGCCATGTAGAAAACTCTCACCATGTTTGGCACACATTTCTTTTTAAGATGGTCCAAACCTGATTTTCTGAAGCTGATGCTTCTTAAGCTTCAGCAAAGTGCATTTCACAACCATCTTTGCTCCAGCTACTGTGGATGGCAGGAGGAGTTCACACTTAGTCTGTATTCCAAAGGGTTGCTTTAAATCTTCCTATGCTTTTTAATTAACCATAGGATATAAAAGGACCTAAACGAAAAGCTACCAGTCAATTGCTGACTAAGTGTTCACCAGCCTGTTATTGAACTTATTTCATCTATTTATTCCTTAATTCCCCCATAGTCTAAAGATGTCATTAATATGCTCAAAGTTAATTTATTATCCTCTATTGCTTCTATTCAAGCTCATGTTAACAGAATAAATTCATCACAAATGATCAGACTTGAAAAGGCAGATTTGGATTCTGACAGAGAATAATTTATCATGGCTGGGAAAAAACCTCCCACCAACTGGGCTGTTGGAATGCTGGGAGATGAAACTGTAATGACTGCAGAACTTCTGCAGAAAAGGACATTAAAGTCTCGAGGGGAAAACAAACAAACAGAAACCCTCCGAGTCCAACTCCCCAAATATGGAGGTTCCTGACACCGGCTTTTTTTTTTTTATTATTTTCACACTCACAGGTCCTTCCTCTCACCCTCTGTGCTGCCCTGAGGCAGAAAAAATCACTAAGGCTCTGCTGGCCCTCATTTGCATACCCAGAGCCGGGAGACAGAGGGGCAGCATGGCACAAGTGCAGGGAGTGCCACTGACTTCCAAAGCTGTGCAGAAGCGGCGCCGAGGCTCTGGGGGTCACAGACTGTTAATCAACACATCCATGCAGCAAAGGGCTTCACTGCAATGCTGCGTAACGCAACGCTAATTTACTTTATTTCGGATTTGTCGTAATTATTTGATAACTGTAGATTTGGGGTAATCTACTACTCTAAGCACTTTACCACATTTGCTATGCATCTATATGTGAATTCCAGGAACAGCTGGATATAACACCATTTATAACGTATCTCAGGTGTTATCACAATGAAAAAATATCAAATACTTTTTTGTAGTTATAAGTCCATTATACAGTGGAATGGGAAAGCACTGAGCTGCTGTCATGAATGTAGTACCTCTGTGGTTGTAACATGGGTTTGGAGATTTATTTTAAAGCCTGCAAACAGCTGAAATGAAACAATTGATCAGGGCATTACAGCCAATATTCTAACTACTATGATTTCACCCAGTTATTGTTTTGTCCCCAGCTGCAGCATAGGGAGAATTTCCCCTCCTCCACAGCAGTAGCTGCTGTAGCCTGGACGTGGCCCTTCTCTACCAGACTGTTACTCCCTTTATCCATCACTTCATATACTTGTATCCTAATTCTGTACATTCCAGAGCCACTTCCCTGCTCCTAGGCTTGTTACACTGAGTGAATATGCAGCTTCAAGACTGAAATAACCAAATTTCCCCTGGGAAGAGGCGAAAAGAAACAGTGAGTACTCCAGACCTGCCCAAGAAATAAAAAACTCACTAGGCTCTGCCTAGATATTTTCCAGCTTTTTATATATGGCTATAATAATAAATATCAGTGCTTGAGTATTTGTAAATATGTAGGACTATCTGGATGACTCTTCCAGAACCTCCCAGATCCCTTTATCTCCCTTTCTTCCCTCATATTCCAGAACCCAACTGACTTGTGCTTCCAAATGCACAGCTATAAATATTCATTATTTCTGATTCCAATAATTATTTTATTATATTAATGTCTTGAATCTAAGAAATTCAGTGAGCTGAATATGCCAAATGTGTGATCAGTACATGATGTCCCAATGAAGAAGTACTGTACCAAAAAAGAGTTAATACTTCCCAGGGAAGCATTGGAAAGTTGGAAAGTGCAAATTCTGCAATATTAATTCAGCTCCCTTGTGTAAATGTGTTTTGATGCAAACTTTAATTAAATTATCATATACTATTTTTCTCATAGGACCCTTGGGCCCAATTCAGAGAGTAAGTAGTTATTCAATATTTCTCTTTATCTACTCTAATCAGCATGTGGCCATACACCTTTTTAATTAATACTTTCAAAGCCTTGTGTAGAATGCAGATTTATTCATTTCCTTGTGTACTTAGTTGTTTTCACAGCACAATCAAAAGCTTCATAAACATGAATAATATCCCACCTGCCTTATTTGCTTTATAGAGGCCATTTGAATCTGGGAAACTGAGGAATAAAAAAATTGAGCAAAATTATGCAGCCTCCATTATTCCATTATTTCTGGGTGCCCAACTTGTGACAGCTTAAACCAGATTTTTACACACTTGGGCACTGGATATTATATTAAATTTTCAAAGCATATCTGTTGGAGTAGTGGATGATGTCCTGGGCACCCAAAGAAACCTGAAGGACACAACATGAGAGCCAAAATTCAGTTTTCATTCTGCACCAAAGAGCTGTGTCACACATTTCAAACTATAAAACACAATATAGACATATTAATGAGCTGTCTTTCATTGTCAGTAGTAAATCTAACCAAATAGAACATCCAAAAAACATATATAGACTTTAAATAGTCCTCCTCTGATGAAGAGTTCATTATTTTAATAAACCACTAAAAATCAGAGAATTTTATGAGCTTTGATAATTTCTTATGGAATCAAAACTTTTCAAAAGATATATCTTAAAATTTAGCATTCACTGCAATGTAATAAAATGTAATGATTTCATAAAATTTTACATGGTAACCCAATTCTAGAAATTCCTCAAAGTGCTTCTCGGAATCAAACTTTAATTCATTTGTGAAATAGATTGGACTACAGTTACAACTATTCTCCCTCTAAAATCTCATTATTTTGTGTGTAAATTAAAAGCAGACTGGACCATATTCAATTAGAAGTGCACACATACACCAGCATTTCTCAGAACTACAGCGTTATTACCCCTCGCTGATGAGTGGTTTATTTTGAAGACATTTTTTTCCCCGTGTGTTTCTGAGATGGGTTGTAACCTTTTCTCCCTAACCACTACAGACAGGCTGCAGTTTCTATGCAGTGAAGCTAAACACTTATTTCCTTAGGGAACGAGCACGGAGACAGCTAACGAACAGGAGGCAACGAGACATATGCAGAAGAAAGCACGAAATACTTCTGATTGCAGGAAGTCTGCTCTCCCTTTCCAGTTCCAACGCAATCACCATCTGCGGAAAAGTAAATCTTACAAACGGTTATCATACAGAGGGCAGAAAGGTCAGAATTCACTGGGAAGGGCCCTGCAGAGCCCCGGGCAGGGGCACAGGGCTCTGTCCTGTGGCCAGCACAATTTGCTCAGCAAAATTAGCAGCACCCAGGTCAGCTCAGGCAGAACTAAGACAATGTCCACAGCAACGGGGAGCTCAGGGCAGTGTCTGTGCAGCCTGGCTGTGATGCTGTACAAGCATTTAAGCTACATCCACGTTACTCAAACTTCCTTGGATAAGCTTGCACCCCTTCTCACAAGAAAGACTATGCTGCAGGTACAGGGGAACTAAGAAGCATGTAACAATGGGTTAGAGCTTGCCATTTCGTGATAGCAGAGATTGGATCAATATAATTGTGTAAGAGAGTGTGTAAATGGGCCGGAGACCAGCTATGAAGCAGGAGGGAGAGGAGGTAGAAGCTAACTCATAACAAAAGAGCTTTACACTCGTCCCTCATACTTATGACAACTTGAAGAATAAGAGCTCTGGACTGAATGGTCATATTCTTGTGTTCCACAGAAAAGAAGGGGAAAAAAGCAGATATGGCTATCTGTCCTTTCATGGAAGAAAAAAGGGAAGTGGGGAAAGCAAGGTGCACTCCAGAAGAATTCTGGTCTATCAGATTTGAATGCCAGACTTTTCATTACAAGGTTCCATCTTCACAGGTAACAATGTGCTGGCCACCCCAGAAGGCAGTTCAGAAAACTTCATTTTCTAATTTGAACTTTAAGTACCCACTAGAAAGGCCATTTGCCCAAAGATTTTTAGATACACACAGTAAGCAATCCTGAATGAGGGCTTCTCTCTTCTTCCAGAAAAAAACCAAAAAACAAAAAACCAAAACTGTTACAAAACCTTCACAACTAAAACACAACTTAAGTTGGAGCTCATAACTTTTGCTGGTCCTGCCAACGAGCCTGAAATGGTAATGGACAAGTGCTGACATGCCAAAAAATGAAAATAAGTATTAAAAAAAAAAAAAGATTGGCCAGAGCACATAGATTCAAGTACATATTCAAATCAAAGCTGATAATTGCTGTATTTCAGTCAATTAATAGAGTATTACAAGAAACTCTTGAAAAAGAACATAAATATCTGATATGGCTTAAGAGTACAAGCGACTGTGAAATGATACATTAAAGGAAAATAAGCTGTTCTAATAATTGCCTTTCAGTCTGTCCCTTGAGCCTGTGTGATATCAGAATGTGACACGTTCACATACTGCTAACTGTGGGGTTCATTACTTTCTCATCTGACATATATGCCAAATTCTGTCACTCACCAGACACACATTGTTCATCACAGATTCATTTTTTTTCTCACTTATTTAATGCACAGCTTATCATATTAGCAAAAATGGATGAAGAAAACAATTGGCTTCCTGAAAGTGAAGCACAGGAATATTTTGCATAAATTCAGATTTTTCAATAGCTCTGAAACCTTGAATAGAGTTTGTGAGCTCGTAAGAATATGTTTCTTCTTGTAAATTATTGGTTCAGGTTCTTCATCCTCTGAAGAATCATTTTCTTTCAGTTTAGTTACTGCTTTAGCTTGTCCATCAAAAAGACATAAAGAAAGGAGCCAAAACGCCACAGGGCGCCTCAAATGTATCTAGCATGAGGCAAAAAGTTTTAGCAATCTCCTTTAAGTAAAGACTTGATCTTTTTATTTCATCTACTTCGTAACAAAAGTAGATGATACACAGAGACATCTTCATTATATTTTCCAAAGACAAGCTTTTATGAACCTGATAATACTAAAATATTACCTTGCCAAATGGTCCACCATTACCATAACAACACATTAAATCCATTACATTGGCATGTCATTTCCATGCTGAATGATCAATAGAAAATTACTGAACACGTTGTATGGCCGGTGAAGGAGATCTTCTCAGAGGACGTACTTGGTTTCCAGTCAGCCAGATTTGGCTTCCATCTCATATATTCGACAAAAAACAAGAGTCATTTTTATAGCCAAAGGATTTAAACTACTCTTATATTTTTCTAAAATTAGTACAAAATCTCAAATCCTGAAATATATTTCAATTCTACAACTTCCGTACCTGAATCCCAGTAACAATTTATTTCAATCCTTGTCTGGATTTTCTGTCATAAAACATGGTGAATAAGTCAAAAATTATGTTGAGGAGGAAGAAATAGGTGAAATGAAAAAATCCCTTGAAATCATCATTTTGAGTTTGGTATGTGGGAGGTTTTTTTGTACAGGAAGATGAGATGATTCATTCAGAGCTGTGTTTGTTACGTATATCATGTTATCATAATTTGGAGAAGATCAGTAAGGATTGCTGGAGATGTGCTGACAAGATTGCAAGAAGAATGGATAAAGGAATTAAAATAAATCCATGGAAAGTGATTGAGATGTTTCCCTTACCTACATTTTACTCATATTTTTATGGTAAGTCTGCAATATGTGAGAATATTTTTTGCGTATTTAGGAGTCTCTTTAAAGGTAAGACTTTTCAGACTAGTTTTCATAAACCTATTAGAATTGCTAAAGTATTATTTTAATTTCATTTTTACATCTAAGGAAGACAAAATGTTCTTTCAAGAGATGACTGATTACGAAAAGTACAGCAATACAAAAAGTTTAAGCTGCATACAGAACGATAAGATTTCAGGTCACAAAATATATTTGTCTAATTCATTGATTGCTTCTTCTTCTTCTTTGCCTTGCTTCCTCCTGGCCGTGCCCTCCCTCACTCCCTCCCAAATACCCTGTGCAGAGCTGGGCCCTTCTGTTTAGTCAGTAGCCAATTACAACTTCTCTGGTGCAGTTCTTCATCCCAAGGCAATTTGGTAATCTTACACTGATTAATTAAACTCGAGCCTCTAAACAAACTGCTAAAACTCCTATATCCAGAGCTTGCATATCTAATCCAGATAACAGGATAAGCAACGTGACTGTCAAAGTTCATGAAGAAATGAAAACAAGAACACTGTATTCATTCTTCTTTGTAGAGTTCCTAAACAAAGAATAAGTTGTACTTCTAGGTAGAAAATCTAATCTGCATTTAAATAGAATTTCTCCAAATAATAAACAAAAGCCTGAAGCAACAGTTTTACAGCAAGTCTTGCTGCCAGTGCTGAGTCTAATCCTTCTATCTCTATCTGTAATCCCTTCTACTCTTGTATATTAATTTCCTTACCAGTTTATCAAGGCATCTTGGCAGAGTTCACGTGAACAACAGTCACTTTGCACTTTCTCAACTTTCTTCAAAGCTGAGCCTAAAACTGCTCAAACTTTGGGTGGTCAGCAGCTCAAGGAAAACTCAGACGGAATCAGCTTTATTAAAACAAAGGGAAGTTATTAACCCAGAGAGTGAGAAGAAGGACGGCTTGAAGGGATGTGCTTTGCATAAGAAACAGTAAATACGACAGAGCAGCTTCCAGGTTGTGGGGACAGACTTCTGTGGACAGCCTTTTGTGGGATGTTACTGAACAGCTCTGGTGCTTTCGGGGATGGATTCTCTGAGCTCTCCGTGCAGATCCTGTGGAGATCCACGCATCCCCTGTGGGATCCCAACCAGCCAGAACGTCCCTGACACCAGAACGTCCCTGACACAGCACGTGCTGATCACTGTGGTTCCCAGCTGGTCAGAGGCCGGCAGCGTTGTCCACGAGCCTTTTGGGAACCTGAGCATGGGCTGCGTTTTCATTCTCATTTTCTGACCATGACTTTGCTTCCCATCCAGGCTGTTGGGGAGCACCTCCGCCCACATGAAGACATCTAAACCAGGGGCAGCACAGAGCTCCCCAAAGAAAAGGTTTAGGTTTGAAATAGGAGGATGTTAAATGTTAGAGATTACTTTTTAAAATCTTCTGGAACAGAGAAGTTTTCAGATGCTACCTTGCTGTTCAATGTTCTGTTCTTATGTTTGAAGGAACAGATCTGATACTACTTAAAGTACCCCCCTCTCCTTCTGCTTTCCCTCGAAAGTATTGTTTACATATTTCAGTGTAGAAATTAAAAGATAACCCCCCCAAATAGAGGGCTCTGTTCTAAATTTAAAAACAATGAAGAAACTAATTATTAAATGAAAAGATGTCTCAGTGGAAAAGATAGAAGGATAGAATTAGCATTCTAGATGAGATTTGCCAGATTCTCAGATATAAGGAAAGATAGTACCAGATGAGCAATAACTAATTTAATTCAGGCAGCTCTGCTTTAATACAGGTCACTGCTAATTAGACAAATACCCACTAGATTTGTCTACCTGATTCCCACTTTAGTCCTAATATTGACAGACCATCAGCACATCAGCTTTTAAAATATTTTCTCACTCTAAGCCCAACAAATTTGACCTATAACTCTATTGCATTATTAGATGTTGTTCCAAGCTGACTTGTTCTCTACAGGGCCAAGGAGACCTGCCTGCCTTTGAACCAACACAGTTTGCAGTCACAGGGATCATCTTGTTTACAGGACTCAACAATATAGATTGACGTCTTTTTTTCTGAAAACAGAGTTATAACTCACAATTTGTGAGAGACATTTTTTGAGTTCAAGAAAGAGAGATAAGTTAGGAATCAGTTTTCCTCCGGACTGTAGCACTTATTCACATTCAAGGAAGAAAAACAACAGTATTAAGGATTCTGTGAAAGGACTGGATAAGCTCCTTTGGTAAACAGAAAAAAAAAAAAAATCCCAAACCAATTACTGTCTCAAGGAAACAGTCTCTTTATGAATCAAAGCTATGTGCCAATAAGTATTTCTTATTAAGCAGAAGACTCTTGCTCTTCAAGGTAAGAGATGGACACTGCATAAACTGAGTAAGTGTTAAACTGAATGTGAAAAAGGTTACAGGCAAAGAAGAAATTGAATAAAAGGAAAAAAACCCAAACCAACACAACCTTTTCACTTCACAACTAATGATAGCAAATTTAGAAAAGGATATACATTAAACCTTTATTATTGATGGATTAATAATATATTTATTAGAGACAAACTTTGCATCATTATAATGCCATAGAGACTACAAAGTGTTTTGCAAAATGTATAGGAAATATTTTAGCTATGGCCAAAGGCCTAAATGTTTCACCAATCCACTGAAAAACATGTAGGCATCCAGCAGGAAAGCAAAATCCTGTGTAAAACCAATCAAATCATAGCAAGATTAATTAAAACACTATTTTAGGTTACTGTACAATCAACTATGGAGACTATTATTGTAAGTGTTGTTACCACAGGCACAGTGAAGATAAAGAGAGGAAAAACTTGAGGTATTCCCTCATTTCATCAGGCAGAAGAGGCTGATATCTGTCCCTCTTTCTCTTTTTTTTTTTTTTTTTTTTTTTTGTGGAAAGTGCATTTTTACACTACATTTGCTAAGCTTTGGCACCAAAGATATCCAATGACACACAAGAATTGTCACGTCTTAAGCCTGAGCAACCAGATGACTTTTAGAAAATGAAATTCAAAGATCAAGAACAATATCACACTTAGAGAACATTTTATGGAACTGCATTCACCTCTACCTTTATGATTTTTGCATCTTCAGGATTCATGTTTTGAGGCTTTTTATCTCAATCCTCACAGGCAGAAGCATCTTTTCTAAATGAAAGTTTTTTTTCAGATGCTCAGAAAACTGAGATTCTGATCAAATAGCATGAAAACAAAAGGGGGAAACCACTACACAGAACCGAGAAGCAGCAATTCAGAAAAAACTACCAAATTGTAAGTACAAAATCCTTTAGCCTACATACTAAAAATGTTTAAGTTCACCACATTATAATCTCTTAGAAAACAAGTTTACCCACATAATACTCTATTTGAACAGCGTTTCCTGTAGGTATTTTGCTATTTTACTGAAAAAAATAATGAAATTATCAGTTTCTCCTTAAAGGGTCACACAATACAAATAATGGCATTCATAAAGTCAATTAGAAGTCAAAAGTAAATAAGTGTTGAACTGAAGTAATTAAACTGTGCAATAGGAACGATTAATCCATTAGAGTTCACGGCAAAGGTAAGGCACTGATCTGGCATGTACAGTGGAGAATAGATCTAAAAAACTCTCTAATTAGGTGGAATTAAGTGGTCACCTCCCTTAATTGGAAGGAAGAAAGGATGCAAACTTCAAGAGGAAAAGTTCCAGTTTAAAACAGGAGGGTTGCTCTCCGTTCCCTCTGGCTCTGCCCCTTCCCGGTGCAGTCCCATGCCCCTGCAGTTCACCTGTCCCAGTTGGCACATCCCGGGCTGGCCCGGCCAGGCTCCATCCAGCAGGGAATGCCCACAGCTCCAGCACTTCCTGCTGCCTCCCCTCCAGCCCAAGGAAGGGGCGACTGCTGCAGACGAAGTGCTGGCTCTGCCTGTCCTGCTCCAGGAAATGCACACACTGATTTCTTCCCAAACTGCTGATGGTTCAGCCACAGGCATGAGACCAAGTAAAAAGATGTAATTTGTAACTACTGGGCCAGTGGCCACTCCAGGAAAACAGGCATTTTGCAGTATTTCTTAGAGGAGATATTAGCAATCCTGCATCTCCTCTCCATGCTTTTTTTTACCTCCAGTGACTGTGGCATTTGCTGGGTGAAAGTGTTCTGGAGCCCACTATCGGAGGAAAGTGCAGGTGTATTAAAGCACCACCCAGCACCCATGCCCAGGTTTTTAGCATATCTCCAGCACGTTTTTGGCAGGGAGAATCAGAACTTTGGCCTTACACCAAAAGGAAAAAGGGTTCAATTTCTAAGGAACACAAATTAAAATGTACCAGTCACCTTTGATCATTTTTTTTTTTTATTTCAGTGTGTTCTGAACATAAATCACACTTTCCCAACAATCTTCCTGGTACACATGTGGGTACCATAGCAACTATCACAACATCCAAATCCTGTGCTCCTAAAACACACAACTGAGTGATGAAAGGATGGCTATCTGTAAATCCACAGATCTGCAATCACCCCTTAGCCATGGCTAAATAGTATAAACAATTGTAGTATGGCTTTTTTCAAATTTAGAAATCCAGCATTAACAACAGAAATTCAAATATTGCCTTTTCAGTTCAGCTGCATCACGAATGCAGCATTACAAGTTTCTTAAGAAACTGAGTAATTAATTACATTGCCTTAAATGTTAGCGAGCAACTGCCAGGAAGCAGATTTAAAACTTGGATTCTGTTTTAATTTATTTTATTTATGGGCACAAGTCAGGCTTTCAGGTAACGTAATACAAAATAAATTGGACTGTGAAAGCTAAAAGAAACGTAGATTTAAAAGAGAGGTAGATTTAAGTAGGACAGGTACTTAAAACTAAAGAACTGCTTGAAAACAAACCAACCAGCCTGGCAAACAGAGCAAATACAAGAAAGGAAGGAGGACCACAAGGCCAAGGTGAAGAAGAGAGTGGGACTAGTCCTAATCCGTGATAGCTCACAACCCTATGCCTGAGTTAGCTGGGATGAACCAGGTGTTACCATGTCTCTCCCTACTAACTTTTCAGACTAATTTCACATCCTTTTAAAACAATCTTAGTCCCCAAAACCCCCATAGATTTTGCAATTAATATAAACTCATTTCTAAAACCATTTACTTCTGGTTTAAGTAGGTGAGAGAAAACATAGAACAAGTTCTGTTCAGAACTATCCTTGTTTTGACTGAATTGACTTTTTTTTCTCAATCCAAATGAATTAAAAATATTCACAAGAATGAGATTTCCTCAGCTTTCTTACCATGGGCAGAGATTTACTTCTGGGTTACAGGATTGTAGAGGTATTATTCAGGTAATAAAAAAGAAGGCCAGAGATTTGTAAACAATGGGAAAACAGCTTAATCATTTGATCTGCACTTTCCTGATGGTCACCATTATAGACATTATTTGTTATTATATTCCATTCTTCCAGAAATATCCAGAAAAAAAACAGTTCAGCTTACCCTTGAGGGTTCTGGTTTTTTCATTTTAACAAAACTTAGGAGTTTCTGAACATTTATATGCTTATATCTGTATTCCATAGGACTGCACGTTTCCTGAACAGCTGAAGCCCTGAAGAAGAATACTTCGGCCATATATTCCCTTTATAAATCCCAGATGATGCAGTTTACAATACTCCACTGAACTCCTGACTTTCATTTACAAAGCTCAGAAGAGAACTCATAGCCAGTGCCAGGCTATTATGTACACCAAAGGATATATCCATTTGATTAAGGCTCCTCCTTTATTCTCCAGATTGGAACAGATAGAGCAGGAGTAGCTTTCTCTTCTTTTTCTCCTCAATATTGCAGTTTTTTGTTTTCAGTGCAAGCTACTGTCATAAAATATTTAACTAGAAATGAAAAAAAAAATTTTCATAGTGGGAATATATAGATTACGTATGGAAGTAGATGGAAAGGCACAAAATTAATTCTCAAAGGGCAGGTAAAATTGCATCTGAACTGTCTGAAAGCACGGAACTGCTATGCATTTAAATACCACTGTGATTAGTGCTTTCAAAAAACAGAAGAGTCCCTTAAACTTATCTTTTTTGGTTTGAAATTTTAAATTTTTTTTGCTTGTTCAACTCAACTCATATAAATCCCAGCCACTACTTGCAAATGCATATGCACAGCACTTCAGCAGTAAATCTGCTGTGCATTCACCTGTAAGCCAGTGGCAATTAAAGAAGCAATAACTAAGGTAGTAGTATTTTATTATTGCGGGGCCAGAGTCATGAAAATTATCAAGAATTTAATTAATGTTTTTGCTATCATGTGCATGACAACTGCCATTCATTAAAATATAATCAACAGTAATGTGTAAGGAGGTGGTAGATCCCAAATGATTAGAGGTTGGAGATGTGCCCGTGTGGACCTGAGCTGCTGCCAGGCAGACCTGCTGTACCCTGGCCCACTCCTCCTCCTCCTCCTCCTCCCTGGGTGTTAATTAGAGCAGCCCTGATCAAAGCGCCAGCCTTTCCCTCTGCCCAGTCACACAAAACAGAGCACAAAGTCCCAACACAGCGCACGCTGAGCAAACAAACAGCGAGCATCCGTCACAAGGAGGCACAGGGGATCCGTCTGGCGCGGCACAGGGACGGCTCCCGCATCCACCAGCACGGCCCCGGGCCGTCATTCCGGCTGCGCTCTGGGAAAGCACAGCTGCGTTCACTTGCCGGTGGAGGACTCACAGCCACGGACAAATTGAAACTGCGGCTGGAAACGCTGACTCACAAGTCTCCCGCACGATCTAGCCATATAAAAGCAAAAAATGTTGGTTGGTTGGTTGGGGGTTTTTTTCCTTCTTATGTAAGGGATGATGGTAAACCCATCTGTGTTCATTATCTTGGGCACATCCTTCCATTTGGCGATGCCTTTGCAGCATTTCACTTGCTCTACGGTTCTGGGAAATTTATTTAAGAAAAAAAAAAAATCCTGCATGTACTGTTGTAGCCTGAAGAGAATCAAAGTATTTTAAACACCTTTGAGAGCTACCATTAACACAGGGTGTTAGTAACAAGTTGTTTCAGAAGTACTGCACACACATGTGCATACATATGTGTTCTTCTGTTATTACTTAAATTGAATTTTCAGGAACTCTGAGAGAGTCAGCAACCATAGATCAACATGTTTGGATGACCAAGAATACACTTTAAAAAAAAAAAAAAAGAGTAAGAGATGGGTCAAAATAGTGTTTATCTGTTACTGAGGAAAAACATTTTGCGATGAATGGCTCACAGACAACCAAGTTATGGAACAAGCCGTGGCCCACCAGACCAACAGGTTATCTGAGTACATATGGTCAGATGGATGTCCAGAGAATGGATACATTAGCAAATCAAATAAAGAAACCAAGTCAAATCAGGAGCCCTTTGTAGGAATTAGCCGCGTAGAGGAATAGCACAATCAAAACATGGAGAATCAAAGCTGATCATAACTAATAGCACAGGCAAAACCACCTCTAAATTGCTTAAGTAATATTGCAACAAACCCTAGTGAGCTGTACATGTTCCCCTTTCCTTCAGAGTTAGGTGAAATAGAATTAATCATTCTCATAGTCTGTGCTGCACTGCTTCTTTTTGTATAAATTACGGTCTCATTAGAGCTAGAAGGAACAGGATCTTGGGATCTTGCTTTAGGTTACTTGTGTTTTATTTGGTTGGTCTGGTTATCTTTGAGGACTGGCTGCAACCCTGCACAGTGAGAACACTGGGGAAAATATGAGCTGTTTTCACTCAAGTCATAACACCTTATTATTTATTAAAAAACATTTGGCTATGTCAGAGTCTGCCAAATGTAATAATTAGGTGTCATGCCCCTATAAAAATGTCAGCAATATGACAGCCGCTAATGAAGAAAGAATTGAAGGCTAAGTAGAAAATAATGAATCAATGGAAGAGCTAGAGATTCAACAGAGGAATCCCGATTTCTGCTCTAAATACACTTCTGATGGAATTTGCCTAAGGTCTCAGATCACTTGTAGGTGAGACTTTCTGTTTTCTGAATTGTAGATTGTGGACATTTTGAAAAGATCTAAGTTAGTGCTAATTAATCCTACAACACGAACAGCAAATTCACATGTTTGGCCTGAACTTGAAGACACACACTGCCATCTCCTTGAAGACATGACATTATGAGAACCCCTCACAAATTAGCTAACATAACAGAAAATAAAATTGAGTTTACCCTTTAGTAAGACAGAGTTCACGGTCTTCAGGTGCTGAAAGTAGAAATTGGAGCTGAAAAGAGGCCAAATTGCTTTAACATTTAACCAATTTGGATCAGACGGGCTGAAGTCTGCAGTCACAATGAACTAAGTGAAATATAAAGGAAACTTAATTCTCCTGTTTTGTTCTACTGAAAAATGGGTTTCTGGTAAAGCACAGTTAATCACAGTGAGGAAATGACATGTCATAGTCATGGCACAATTGTGACTGCACCGCTGATGTTAATTCATGAACTCTGCGACCATTTGTGATTCTCTTCCTTGTACTAAATCAAAGGTTGAAGGCCAGAGTACTCCAGGTTTGCATGTGATTTGACAGCCACCTCATGCAGGATATCCTTATAAAATAAAGATATCCATTGTGCTTACCATTTTGTAAATCCAGGAACTAAAATGTTAGGATAACTGAACTAGGTATGATTGCATGGCTAATGTTTGGTGGGGAACCTTTTACCTCTTTTTTTTTTAAATTTCAAAAGTTAAAAAGAGAGTGCCCTTCATAGCAAAAAGCACACCAAGAAATACCACCTAGATGACAAGAATAATTTTTGATTGATCCAGGACATACTTTGCCCTAATAATGTTTTTCTTTTACTATCTAGGAAGCTGCTTATTGAAGAATGGAAAGGGACATTTGAAAAAAACGTTTCTTGAAAAGTTATTTCACACAGATGAATCTATGTAATGGAGACCTTTTTGCTACTTCATGTACTGGCTAATGAGAAAAAGACATCCCAGCTTTTAAATTTAACTGCACTTTAGCTGACCTACAGTTCTATTCATGCAGAGGTAGATGGGAAAAGGTAACAATTTCCACCTGAGCCAAAATTTCAAGACAGTAATAAATTTCAAAGCATTTTTCTTCTGCAGGCTGAGTAGGATTTCTATAAAAGTAAGCAATAAATGTATTTCTGCTGATCTATCCATTTCATTCTGATGAAAATAAGTTCAGGAATACACACTATTTGAGAATTCTGGGGTCTGGGAAGCACAAAATCCAAGAGGCTAAATATCATTGGTAATGAGCAGGTGAAGTTCCCCACTTAGTAGCTTATGTTCCAAGCAGAACCACCCCACTTTCTGCTGGAAAAAAACAAAACCCATCCTTCAACACGGTGATAAAAAATCACTCCAACACAAAAGGTGTATCTATGATTACATAAAAATACTTCTGGCCTATAGTGGACATGCTGCGACTTAGATGGGGCAGGAGGAAGAACAATCATGTTTGTTGAAGATGTAACATAATTCTGAAGAAATTGAAATTGTTGCCTCTGTATGTGGTAGGCTTAAGCAATATTTAAGTGGCTGTTATTCCACTTTGGAAATCTGTTCTGCTGTGTGTTCTATTGAATTAGATCAAGAATAAATTCATATGAAGATAAAGTGCCAGCTCCATCAGTGAGAGTGGAACAGAGATCACACTCAAGTCAGAGGAATAAAAAGAATGATTAAATGAGGTCTACGTGTTTTTTTGTAAGATGTACAGCTGGAGGCTCTTTTATGTGAATCGACTTCAAAGCTACCTTGTAAGAGTACATTAAAAATAAAATAGCACCCAGAAAAGATATGAGAGGGCAGAATTTTAACCCCGAAAGTTTCTGCTTTTCTTGGTAAATTACAGATAACACTCATCAGCAGTACTTAAGCCACTTCTCTTCCAAGAGCTCGACAGTGGCAGCCAGGAGTGTTGTGACAGTCCAGCTTCTGTAAGTGGCACAGAGACAGCCCAGAAACACCCAAGTGACAGGGAGACTGTCTAAAAGGTAGGGTGGTTGTAGGGACAAATTTCCACATGCAGAAGCCCCCTACCACGTGCACGGTAATAAAGACAACCCTTCAACACAGAGAAGACACTAAATTGTACTTTCTCTTCTCTGACACTGACTTTACAGACTGACATTTGTACATTTAAATGCACCAGTACTTACTGTTGCTGCATCCAACGTGGTATTACATGTGTGCACTGCTGGAAGAGAAGATACCCTGCCTTTTTTAAAGCAAACACATTTGGTATGCAAGCCTTATTTTTTATGGTGTCTGATTTTATCATGACACCTGCACACTCTTGAAGCAAAAAAACCCCAGAGTTAGGCTTTATACTTGTCATGGGAGCACTTGCTGAGATTTTTCAGCCAATATACTATGTCTTTAACAAACATTTAATGTTGATTTCATGCCAATATATTTGCTACATACCACAACTGTGAACCACTTAGATGTTTCAAGCCTCTCCTGTCCTTACTAACTTGCTTTTTCTTTACAGAGCTGTAACCTATTCAAGGATGCAACTGCAGCCAAGTTGCCAACAGAGGCAGATTTTGGGGAGGGGAGGCACCTCTCCTGCTGTCATCTCAGTGGGATGTAGCACTGCAAGCACCCTCTTCCCTTACACAGCCTGTGTCAGCCTCCCACACACCGCGCCCATGGAGTTTCTTTGCTCTGCGCCCCTCTGACGGGAAGAGGAAGGTGCCTGAAGTTGGGGAAAGGGAAGGGGACACGGCCACCCCCTGACCTGCTCCGTTTCCACTGCCCGGCGAGCTGGGAGCCAGGGATCTGCACTCGGGTGTGGAGGAGGCACTGCTGGCACAGCTGTGCCTCCCCTCTGGTGTGGGCTGGGGTCACGGACCTGTGGTGGAGGGTGCTGGAGGTATCACACACACAACAGCAGACCGAGGGCGTTTAAAACTGTGATATACTGACAGTGTTGATTTATTATTGCCCATCATCATCAGGAACTAGAGACAAACTTTAGCCTTCTGCCTTCCAGACTGAAAACCTTGCTTTGGCTAATGGTTGGGAAACTCTTATATTTCATTCTGACTTCTGCTGAAACAGTGAAACAGAGATTTTGCTGGTTCAACAGATGCATAATACCATGCCTGTCCATATTCTTTCTTTTTAGGCAGATGTTAATATCTGCTGATATAGAGCCAAGATAATATTAAATTCATGAATTCTATAAAATTATATACAGTATATACTGACATAAATTTTTAAGAAAAAAAATTATTCCAAAATCCGTATACTTTCTCCAGTTTTTCACTCATCTACACGGTATGTATAAGTAAACTTGGTAGATCTGGACTCATATAGGGAAATTTTTAGAAATAAAAAAGCCCTGATAATGGGTAAAATAGTTTCAAGAGCTACTGCTTAGTATGTTTTACTGACAAATGCACAATCTGAGTGTTTATAAATGAAATTACAGTATCAACTAGCACAGTGACAGCTTCATTGTTATTAGCGTGAAATTTTGGGAGTCTATTTAGAATTCAAGTTCAACTGAAATTTATAAAATATTTAATGTAATTGCAAAGTGGTCAAAGCTACCCTATCACGGTCACAACATTTAAAACTTTTGATGGACAATAAGTTAAAATGTCTTTTCAGTGGAAAAAAAAAAAAAATCTCTGTGTGCTATTATGTTACACAGATTTGGTACTTCATCTAAAAACGAAAGGTGAAGGGTTGTTAAAGCACAGGCAGCCTGAATTTTTTACGATGACAATTCAGAATTTTCAGTGTCTGAGGCAATTCAAACTGAAAAGCAATTTTACTCCTACATTTACCTTCAAAAGGTGTCCTACAATAGTAACATTCCATTTGTAAGCCCTTGTGAACACATTATTGCTTATAGAGCGTGACAGCATTTCTGTTAACCCTTCAGTGCAGCAAAGAATTGGCAACTTTTGATACCTTATCTCTCCCTGGATCTAAGCTGGGATGTCACCAGTACTGCCTTTTGGAGAACCAGACCTGTGGGAACTGCACCTGCCCTAAGCTGCTGGGTCCAGGAGACACTTAGGGAACATTTTGCAGAGAAAGAGACAGCAGCAGCAAACAAGGATTTTTTTTCTCCCATCTGCTGAGGACTGAGTGCTGACATCAACTTGGGCTAGAGCTTCATCACACAAGGACAGACAAATACTTCCATACACAGAGCAAGAAGAAAGCTGGACCACTCCCCGCCAATCCTAACTTTACCCACGTTTCTTCCCAGCAGGAGAAAAACATAAGGAAGTCTTTATTATTTTACACTTTCCTCATCTTAATTCCATTTTTTTAAAGATTTCACCTTTCTGGGTAGCACTTCTTGAGTTTTTTCCCACCTCCTGATCTGCTGCATGCAATAACCTCGGTGCAAGAGACCACATTTACAGAAATTAGGCTTATGAACTCCTCTAGATCTTCTCATGCATTTTTTCTGGCACCTATGTAAGACTGCACTCAAAAGAAATACCAGAGATATGCCCCAATATTAAGCTATTTGCTCTTGAACAGTACTAAAACATCAAATTAGGCACCTGCTATGTTTTTAGATCACTATTATTTATAATTTATTACTGACTATGGATTGGGGGGGGAGTGGAGAGCAAAGAAGAGCTAGAAGGGGAGTACTTACAAAACAATTCCATTTGTCACTTTTTTTTTTAAACTCCATGAACTTGAAGGCAATTTCCAAAAGAATTTTCTCCCTTACAAGTTAAATCCTCTTTCTCCTCCTTCTGTTCCACTGCTGTTAACAAAAAGCAGCTCATAAATCAAACTTTAATCAAGCTGAAAATCCCAGTTTTATTTCTTCACTTCCCTAGGGGGTCAGAGCATTTTGCAGAATCTTTTATTTTCTGAACTTCTCCTCTTCAGAACTTCTGTTTGCTGCTTGCTTTCTCTCCTAATAAAATTACTTCCATTTAGGATTACTACCCTCCTCTCCTTCCTGACATTGCATTTGCTTCTTCAGCCTCCTGTGATTGCAAGTATTTAAAGCCCTGCAACTTAATTGGAAGAAACATGATTGTAAGGGATTAGCAACCTCTCAATTCAATATACAGAATTATGTTTACACAGCCAAGGAGAGATTAATCTGCTATTTCACTAATTTTTCTGGTGTTTTCCTAGCTTCACACTTCAAATCTTTATAAACTAACACTAAAACCACATACAAGCAGGACAACTGGTGGAAGCACGGGACATTGTCACTGACAACTCACACTGTGAATGGTGATTATGCTGAATTCACTTCCAGTACTATATATTATATACAAATCTTACTTATTTTAAATTCCATGCTATATATTTGAGAAAGTGACAGCCAGCCTGCTGTAAAGTTTAACTGACACAGGCGGTTTAATGAATATTGAAATGACTCCGGGATTACTTTATCTTGGAATGAAAAATTACTTTTTCCTTTTAATCTGCAGTTAACAAAACACTGATTTGGGATAGATAGGCATTGAAATTTGGACTAGTTCATAAACTTTTTAACCCCCGTTCTTTGTTATTATTTTAAAATATAGTTTGCAATGTTAGACTCGAGGCACTTCAGTCTCTTTAAGGCTTATTTATGAGTAGAACAGGGGCAAGAATGAATAAAACTGAGCAAGCTGCCTTTGGATAGCCTGCTAAGAGAAACTCAACCAGAGTAAGCATATGAAAGGAAGGTTTCCTTTGAGACTGCCTTACGAGATTTCCAGGATGACTAAGATTGTCTTTAAGGTGATAAGCCAAGTTTTATACTGCAGTTTAGGGAATCACTTCCCAAGAATGAATAGAATTACGCCTATGGCATTTAGTAAAAATCAATGTTGAAGGACAAGAAAGCCCCCCAGCTAACACTTATAAAAATCTGCCTCTTTTACTTCATTCTGTTACCTACTTGTTTTCTTTTATGACAAGATGGAGATAGCTCTGAGCTGCAAGATGTGAATAAAAGAGAAAACTTCTTCAAACAGTAAAACTTCCCAATTCAATCTGTAGTAAGCCCAGGCATTCCAGATACGGAATTTAATTTCTTTTAAATTTATTTCACTACTCAACAAAAAAGATAGAAGCCCTACAAGAGAGTAAAGAGACAGTTTTACACAGGAGGCACCTTCCCTATTTATTTTAAACAAGGAGCTATTTTCCTCCAAAATAAAAGTTCTGAGCAAAGCAATCAAACTGATCTATCTGCAAAAAAACTTGCCTGAATCAAAGTCCCATTCTAAGTACATATTTCAATAGCACAAATCCCACAACGTACATCTCAGGATTGGACCTCCTGTCATAGGGAAGTGGAAATTTTTGGACTCTCATGACAACTTTTGGTATGGTATGTTTTAAATGCTATAACTGTATAGAATATGCATATGAATATCAAAGCAGAACATAAGCAATACATATAAATGGGAGTTAAAATCTACTGAAGGGCTGCTTAGCCTATCCTGAGGTTTGTAGCAGTGATGTATTGCAGATTCCCTGCTATTCTGCTTCTAAAGGTCTGAAGTGTCTTCAGGCAGCTGCTGTGTTTTACTGATTAAGATGAACAGTTTAAAATTTGTTGGATTTTGCTGACTACCACTTTTCTACTGACAATTAATAATACTGTGGGAGATTTGAGCACCACACTAACAGGAATAAACACTGATCAAGAAATCTTTCCATATGCTAGGCCTTTTAAACCAAGATCATCTTGCTAGAATAAGACAAGCAGAAAACTCCAGCAAGGCCACAGCCTACAGAAGGTGATGTACCACTAGGTTCTGTCACCTGAAACATTTCTTCTGATGTACAAAAGGCATTGTAATCAACTTGGATGAAAAGTCTTTACACTGGATTTAAGTAGGTTAGATTGTTTAGTTCAATCAGTAACACGAACAAAATTAAAAAAAAAAATAAAAACAAAACACCAAAAAAGCCTCTCAACTCATTACTTATGCATTTTCATTTTTTCCTTTGTTTTTTGTCTCATTCTTCAAATAGACTTTCAATACAGTAACTTCAACTGTGACAAATAACAGATTAATTCTTTGAGGAACTGCTATTAATTCAGCATTGAATGTCACGAATTTACCCTTCTCCAGAAGTTTTAACTGCTTTATAAAATTTTGTTATACCCTTAATGGGACTTTGGATAAAATTAATTCTCAGAGTAATTATCCATATTAAGGAGCTGACTGCCTCTGCTGGAAATGAAAATGTTGAATACATCAGTGTGTGCTGCATTTTCAGTGTTATCCACAGATCTGGTCTTCCTGTGAACAAGACTGCACAGCTCAAATAGGATTCAATGAAGTGTGCAGATAGTACACTCCATCACTTCCAGAAGTACAGGTAGGAGAATAGGGATTTGCATGAATGTGCTGATGCTTTGGAGAAATGGGGGACTACTTTAATGTGTCCTTCACACAGCAGATGGTACGTGAAATCTGTTTCATGGTTGGTGAGCTTTGTAAAGGCTTGTAAAGATTTGTTGCCCACTGCTTTAGCCACAAAATGAAGATATATGCCCACACCAAAAGCACCAAAAAAATCAATTGCAGTAGCAACAGCTGATAGAATAACCTGAGTTTTTCTGAAAATAAAGAAATGTTTGGTTTCAGTTAAATCATGAGGTTAAAGCACAACTAAGAAATTTTGGACCCAAATAAGGAACCATGTTCATAATCCTCTGAAACCTTGCTTTCCAAAAGTAAAAGAAAACATTAAAAAGTAGCAACATGTATTTACAGTATTGAGGGGGATTTAAAACACAGTTTGCCACAATCCTGGATGGGATGCATTATGTAAAAACAATTAGAATACTTGTTACTATAAAAAGGTGAAACCAAAGTTTCTTAGCTGAGATCAAATCTTTGAGAATCCTTGGCCCTCTCTGACATTTGCTAATGTATTTTCTCATGTGCCATCAATCAGTCTGCAACTTCTTTCAGTCTTTATTTTTTTTTTTATTATTGTAGCAGAGTGGAACCTTGAGGCAACACTGCTCTGAATTGTTTACTTATTCTTACCCTGGCTTTAGTTTCTTATCAAGTTTCTAATCCAAAGCAATAATTTACCTGACAATTCATGACAACTTCTTTTCTATTAATCTGTCAGAGACTTTAATCTTTTAATATTCCAAGGAATTATTCCAACATGTTCCAGTGTATCTGTTGTTTAATCAACAAACAAGAAATCCTAAGGAAGCAGGATGGAAAAATATCTTATTACAGAAGATACAGGCATAATTTAGTTTTTTAGAATACTTTTCACTAGATGGGAGGCTTTAGATATTTTGAAACATTTTGCCAACATGTTTTGTCATTTTGAAATGATCTCAGGATCATTTCTAGAATTCTGTAAAAACTTGATGCAGCAGCTGTTACCTTCCTCCTTCCACCACTGTTTATTTAGATGCAAACTACCACTTTTGTTAACAGCTTGCTCATGTTAGTGAATTCCTTCAAAATTCATAGATCAATATAGTCTACGCTTGATGATTTTTTACACTTCTTTGACATGCTCTGGCACCTCCATTTTTGGCTCAGCTTCTAATGGCAGTGGAATAATGCAAGGAAATAATCGATTTTTCACCACCACATGATTCTCAACTCTGCTTTCTGCTTCCCAGTATTCTGTCAGTCTTGCTGATTCTTTTACAGTCCTCATATTTCTGATTGATCCAGTCCAGTTTTCCATTGCTTTCTGGTACTCTGTCTAGTTGTTCCATTCTTTCTTACTTCGCTCATACAAATTTTTATTGACTTCATTAGGTGAAATTTCTATTTTCTCATGGAAAGAAACTTATTTCTACTACCAATATCTTTGAAATGATATATTAAAAAAATTCTGATATACTTTGCTTACACCTTCAGATACTCTTTTTTTTTGCCAGGAAAGAAGGTCTAAATGAAACATGCACATTTTACAGCCCTATCTAATAACGAAAATGTTATGCACACAGAGTATTTCATTATACACTGAGATATAAGTCTTTGCCATAGCTCATGGCTTGAACCATCCACATTAAATGGCTTGCAAAGACTCACAAAAGGAAAGCTGAAGGCACTAGATGTGTTTTCATATTCTCTTCACGATATACATTTGATTCATTGTCTGACCATCCCCAAGCTCATTGAAAAGGTTCATGAGTGAGTTTTTACACACCTGAACTACTGCTGCAGCTGACTGGAAGGGAGGGAAAGGTGAATGTCCAGCTAATGATCATAATGAAGCAGAGGAACAAAGCTGGCAGCCTTAATGGCTTCTGAAGTTGCTCAGAATTTCAAGCCCTTATTATGGTATTTCTGTCTATGTCTGTGCAGCGTAGTTGACAAATAAGAACTCGTTCTTTTACAATATTATAAATACTTCAGAAAAGTGTAATACCCTTCAAGGTCCTTGAAGTCTTAGCATGAATTATCATGCTGGCCATGCAAAATAATTCAAGTTTGTTGACTGCAGCAGTTATGTTATGATTCAGCTAAGGCTTTTAAAGTGGGTATCAATAACTTGTTACTACACATATAAATAAAGAATACATTTTAGTCAGACAATAATTCTACCGAAGAAGTTCTTCTCCTGAGCATGTATAATATTTTGAAAGAGTACTTTTATCTACTGATCATACCATCACTGCGTATTATCAGCTGCTTCCCAGTCACAGATAATCTAAATCAGATCATATAAACCCCACAAACTATTTCCGTATGTAATAACATCCTTTCCATATCCTGACCCACAAAAAAACCAATGATCATCAGATTCAGCTATTAAATAACCAACATTCTGATACCATAATTCTGTAAAAGTTTACTTCAATTGAAAATACTACAGCACCAGACAACGACATACAAAAGCCTGCATTTCTCATCCCTTTCTGTGACAAGGAGAAAAAAAACCATCTGAAATAACATTTTAAATGGGTTTTAAATATATATGTATATATAAATAGTTTGTCTCTCATTAGTGACTTTTCTCTCCTTGACCTTATTTTCCCAAAGAAGAGATAGGATTTCCTTTTTAACCATTTTAGCTTTTATCATATAAGATTTCTAAGAGGTACATTTAGGAAATTGGGTTTGTGCTTCATGGCAGGTCTGGCATGTGAGGAAATCAGCTACATGCTGGATTTTTCCCCCCATGCCTGTCCAAAAATACACAGCACAATTTCCATCCCATCATTTCAGCTAAGAAGAAAATCTGACAATTTATTACAGTCCTCCTGTGCCAGATAATAGTCCAATTGATGGTATGTGACAGAGCAGCTTAACTTCAAGAGCCAGCGCTTCTTCATATAACTGCTGTCACTTTTGCTTTTCTCAACTTCACCTCAGTAACTGATTTTTCTTTGCTGCTGTTTTAATTTTGATATGTCTTGTTTCCTCAGGAGGTTGCTAAGAAAGTGAATAAAAAATAGGGTGATGCAAAATATTCTGCATAAGGTGCCCCATCTCCCATCTAATGCATCCACAGAGAACAACAGTGTGCAGATATTTGCCACAGATCTGGTGCACTCAAACAAAAGCTTAAAGTGTTCACTTGGAAAAGTGCTGACCTGCCTACACATCTCCACTGAGAAGCTGTTAATTAGCTAAGACCAAGGTCTGTACTAATAAGGTCAGCTTGCTACTGCACCTAAATTTGCCCATGCATGAGTTGCTCTGCCGTCACAACAAAGCATTTCCAGTAAAGAAATTTGTTAGTGTAAATAAGGTGGAAATGATGAACAGAAGATTCAGAAGTTTGAAAGTTTTGGACAAGATGAGTACAAGGTAAGCACTCCATTTCTGCACACTCTGTGCTATCAGTTCAAAGTTTTGTAAGTTTTCCAAATTGTCTAATGTATTTATAACATTAATATGTCCCAGTGCCAAAGAAATGTCCCTCAGAACATAAGAACATTTGCAGTGGTCATGCCAAAAGACCAAGAGCCCCAGCACTGTGGGGCTGGCAGTGGCCAAGCAGGTGGCTCTACTGGCCCAGCCAGTATCTTGGCAGCTCAAGAATTGTCTGAACCAGTGGAGGAGTGGGATCCCTGAGAATTGGAAATGCACTGCAAATTAATGTTCTTGTTCATTTACTAGTCTCATAGAATTCTACACATATAGCCACCCACACACAGCGACTTAAATGCATGATCACTAATACCTACAGGTTTTTCCCTCTGGTGAAAATTCTCCTTTTGGGGTGTCTGTCTCAACTGTAGAAGAAATCAATGAGAACAACCCAATTATACTTTATGAGTAACGTTGCATTTTTAATTTATCCATTTGTAAAATAAATAGTGGTAATAGTAGAAATTAATTGTGGAACACAAAGCAGCTCAATAATTTCCATATCAAGACTGTAGTTAACTGGAGATTCTACAGACATGGAGTGAATTTAAGTCTGCATTATGAGTTAATGCACACACTTAGGCTTTTAACATGCTTAAGATATTTACCTTCGCAAGGGCCTGAGAAGTAACACAGGGTGGTACTGAACTTATACATCAGATATTAAGGTATGTTAGATGCAAATAAAGCAAAAGTTAATTAACTTCTTCTAAGGTTATAGAGGAACTCCTTTCCAGAAACTGAAATTAAGATATTTTTGTTGATATCTACTTGCTTTAAATATTGTACAGAAATTTTTTTTTTTCAGTTTTTTTTTAAAGAAACATTTTTAAGTAGGAAAAAAAAAAGAGAATACTTCACTGATGCTTCCTTCTTCCTATAAAATATTGGAACAGCCTATATGCTTGAATCTTATGTTACTGAGTAATTCTGAAATCTATTCGTACATTCAAGACTTTAATGACTAACAACTTTTGTAGAGATCCATGGACCATGCCACATTCCCTGAATATTTGAAAGAGGTAACAAGAGGACTTCTCTGTAATACTTAAAAGTTGGGGGGTTTTTTTGAACAAAAGGAAGGGTTTTTCTTTTAGAATTATGTACTGGTTATAATGCTCCCTAGCTGCAAGTCTCCTCAAAGCCAGGTGCATTTAAACAATCAAACTGTGATTTGCTAACCGCAACACAAAACAAAACGACAATCTGACTGTACTTCAGAGATAATGCTGGCATCTCGTCTCCCCTTCCACTCCTATCTCTCCTCTGCCACTCACAAAGAATAGTTTGGGTTGGCTGCTAGGCTAGACAAAGCCAGTCAATGCTCAGTACCTATTCAGACACTGGAAAATAAAAGGTGAACGTTGTGCATTCTAATTATGCGTCTTTTACAACTATCTTCAATCAAAGGGGGTTTTTAAATTATGCATTTATACACCACTTAAACAAAATGGGAATAAAGCTTCACTGTTAAACAGACATAGGTGGGGATCATCTTTCAATAGAGCACTTATTAAATTAATACATAATTTAATACAGTACAGAGATCAACAACAAAATTCAAAAGCACTTGTATTTTTATTGAATCTGAGCCCCTGAATGTTTGGAAAGAAATGTAAAATTAAAAGCTTTGCAACCTTTTGAAACCAAGCTTTTTTTTCTTTTTTTTAAAGCTTCTCTAGTAGTTACAATTATTTCATTGTGTTTCCCAGAGAGTTCAATCCAAAAATCTACTGAAAGTCAGTGGAAGGGCTTTGTTGAATTAAACAAACAAAGAGAGAAGCACTAAACTTACTGGTTCAATTAAGCCGCATTGCAATTTGTATACGTTTCAACAAGGGAAGAGTATCTAATTCTGTCAACAGGGTTCACCCTTGGATCTTGCTCTGAGTTTCCTGTTCACACATGCTAACTCATTTACAAAATCTCTTTTGGACTGGAGACAAAAGATCTCCCACTAGATGAAATCTGGGACTACTCTACGAGCAAGTATGGCAGAGGATACATCAGGCATCACTCCTCCCAGCTCAGTCTTCAAAATGGGCTTTCAGAACCACCCTCAAACACCATCTGCAAGCTTCACACACCCTACTGTCCTGCTATAAAAATACATTTACAGTTCTCTCTGAAACTCTGAAAAATAGTTCCTAAATGATCCATAGAAAATGAACGTTTCGGAATTGCAACACTGGGTGAGATGTGCGTCCTTGTGACAGCGTGTCTCAAAGTATCCCAGCCTTACCAGGACTCCTTGACTACTCTCAGGAATGTCACAGCTTCGTGTCTCCAACTTAGAGCCCTTTAAAACCCTGCTCAAAATAAAAAAAGAAAGTTCTCAAGTCTTCACTGAGGTTCTGTAATGAGAGTTGAAAAGATCCTGTGGAATCCAGAAAGGATTAGGCATGCTACGTTCACGGGTTAGAGGCTGGGGATATGAGCATTTATGGGACAATTGCCCAAGCAAAGGGCAGCTGTGGGAGCCTTGCAGGCTGCACACACCAGACTGCCCTACAAAACGGGGGTTAGAGCCTTGTGGGTATATTCTGCATTAAACAGGCAGAAGATCACTCCCAACACGGGATTAAAACAAAGAAGCAGCTTCTAAATAAAAACCCAACAACAATGCAGGCACAGCCACCGATGCACACGTAAGAACAGAGCTCAGTGGAGTTTCTCATATGCAGCCAAGTGAACAAAGAATCGGCTTTTTCTACTCAATTTTTAAAATGTAAAGACACTGAATTCATCATTCTCCCCAACCCCACAAAAATCTTCACTTGTCATCAATAATTGTAAGAGATACTTTTAGTAGAGTCATAGATGCTGATACATCTATGTATCACCCAGGGTGTTTTAACATTAACGGCAGTTCTAAAATCAAGAGTTTCTGGTTCAGCATCTGTTGATAGAGTATATGTTTAAATATTTGCAGATCTCCCTGCAGCCTACTGCTTTCAGGGTAAGCTGTTCTTCTATGCCGTGTCCTGATCCATACTAACTCTGATACAAATTTAACACTTCCCAAAAATACAAAGTGCTTTATTGAATTCAAGCAACCATATACTCCTTTATGTGCTGACTTTCTGGCTTACATTTTTTGATAGATAAACTAAACTTACACAGCAGGAGCTGCTTAGACTTCAACTCCAAAATTCTGAGGCAGGATGGACGTAGTTAGGAACTATAAACTCCCAAATTGTATCACAGGGCTCCAAGGACTGGAGACTTTGCATACCATATGTGCTGTGAAGGTGTCCTAAAAGGAGGGACTATGTAGTGTTTTGAGTACAAAAAAAGAGTGAGGGAGTGTAAAAGCATGCACTGTCAGTACTCCCTCCAGTTAATCAAAATAAAATCTGCCACTTCTAGGTGAGATAACATGATCCTATTGTTCCATTACTGATCTATTGTGTACTAACTCAATATAGGATTTTCACCAAAATTAATAGCCCAGTTTACAACATTATCTACTTGTCAAAGGCATGCTGACCTTCATTAACAATAATAACACTTCTGAATAGATGCAAAATGGTAGCATTTGGGGAATAACTTCAGACATCTGCTTATTCCTCCCTCAAACCTTCCTCAATCTAAATAAGGGCATTTTTTTTGCTGACTCTATTTAAGAGGAGGAAAAAAAAGAAAAAAAGGTCAGATCTTTAATAGATTATAAAATAATCTTTCGTAGATTTTCTGATACCCTCTTAATTACAGTAGCACAGCTTACTCCAACAGAGTTAATGGCTCCTGAGCATTTCCATTACTATTGACTACTCCTGAGTAGGCGATAATTTGTCACTAAACAGTCACTGCTGCCTAAAGCTTGACGGAAAATCTCAACACATCACATCACTCTGTCAGATCCCAGAGCAACCCTCCGTCTCCCAAGGCAGCCAGATGATCAAAAATCTTCAAGACGACACATGTTAGTCCTAGAACTCCTTGACTGGAGTGTCAAGACGAATGGCCAGCACAGATCAAAGCACTCATCCATCTAATCCCAAATCCTGTCTTGAACGGTGACATTTTAAGGAAAAAACCCAAAACTCTTCATTTAGGAGACAAATCTGCCCTGTGAAAAGTGTACTTTTTACTACAAGCGCCACAAGACCATTTATGCAAGGAAGCATAAGATCTGTAATCCTTTCAATACTCTGACATAATTTAAATACTAATCATTTCAAGTAGAGTGTTATTTTATTCTTATTAATGTTCAGTTCAGGATACCATATGGCAATGAGTGATGCAGATTAATCATTAGTCTCAAGAGAAAAACAAGCTCTCTGTGCTGATTTTGAACAGGCCAGTTTTCCATTTCTGCGCCCTTTCTCCTTAAAGAATTTAGAAAATATGAACCTATCTTCCCCACATCTTCCATGATTCCATATCACAGCTTTACCACATGATCTGTCAAAAATTACATCTTTCCCTTCTATTAGGAAAGTTCAATGAACAAAACTTAAGAACTGAGTACGTTGCTGAAAAACAAACTGGGTTTTGTTTTCTTGGGATGCGTGCTAGGTTAAAAGTCAGGTGAGAAGCAGCACTTTGCAGTTTAAGCCATTATAGGGAGATGAGGAGAAACGTGCAGGCAAGAGGTGGGAGAACAGACCATCAAGTCCTACAAATGGGAACGACATCTGTCCTACATCTGGCATACATATTTGTACCTTCCGTGTGACCATACTACTTGATTCTTTTGGTTCTCCCCTATAAGAAATTTGGAAAGTTATTCAGAGGGATTCTGAAACACTCAAATGCAACATTAATAGAAAACATGCAAGTGCAAATATAAGGATAAACAAATTAGGTCCGAAGTGTTGTTGTGAGTGAGAGCTGTACTACAAAATAGATTAAATTTAGAAAAGGTGAAAAGAAGTACAGGCAACTGATGGGGGTTTTTTGGTTTTTTTTTTTCTTTTTTGTTTGGTTTTGATTTTTTTAGTGGGAGTAAATGATAGTGATGGAAAGGGAAAACTACAGGTTTTCAGTCACATTCTTGATTATCTGCCTGGTTTTTTGGGGTTTTATGTGTAAGCCCGTTGGCATCACAGCCACTGTAGCATTTTTTTGCAGTGCCTGATATGTCTTGGAGGCTATTATTAATAATATATAATCCAGCTAGACTTGCAAATTTTTTTTTTTTCATTTATTATACCTGCTCAGGCAAGTTTGACAGACTAAAATATTCACTTAAATGATGCCTTGATTTACCAGAATGTAGCAGGGCAACGTATGCCAAAACTTACATTCATACTTGAAAATGGCCTTCCTAAACTAGGAAAGTTATTTAATTAAAACACCAAATCTCACTTTATTCAAGGTAACTTGTAAACATCCATTAGGAAGTTTATTCCTAAACCACTGTTAGTGTGGGATTTGCTTCTTGGCTACTGTATAGCTCATTAAATACCTGTTTTTCTTCTCGCTGGTGACAGGTGATTTGGGCCATGCTGTAATTAAGGACAGTGTTAACAGCTGTACAGGAGACATATTTCAGTGAAGCTCAGTCATGCTAAAAGATCTGAATTAAGGTGTTCCATGAACTCAGTAGCTACTGTTCTTTAATATATGAGACAAAATAAATATCCAGAGAGAGCAATACTGCTGCAGTACCGGTACTGGCCTTGCTAGATACAAGCCATTTAAACAACTGGCCATTTTAGAGTTTGAGTGGGAAAATTATCATTCTTCAGCACATAGAGATACTCCTGAAACAGTCTGCACAAATTTGTACTCTAAATGGAGTCCTACAGATGATAAAGAACTGAGTAATTCGCAAATGTAGTTGTCAAACACACATAATAAAGTGGTTCTCTATGAAAATAAGAGAATGTCTGTGTATGTGGATTAACACAGGAAGGGCTACCCAGTGGGAAAATACAGAGATGACAATCCTAAAATGAAACAGGAAGAGCCAAAAACCAACAACAGTGGGAAAAAAAAAAAAGAGACCTATGACTGTACCTGTTATATGCAGAGGAATTAACAAGAGGAAAACCAAGGAATATAAAAGTATTAAGTCAGGAGGGTTCTCATGCAAAATCACTCACTAAATTGTCAGTGTTACCCTTTTGTCCCAAAGAAATAAAGAACGTGAGAAATCCATAGAGGTGCTTAGGGGTGAACATTTCCAATCAGTCCTCATAACTATTTGACAATTAAGTTTGCAATAGATAAAAACAAACATGCATTGAATACAACTGCTTTAAGCAGTTTGTTTCTAGTGACACTGATCCAGACAGAATATCCTACTGCTATTTCACCCCCTCTCTTCTTCTTCAGACTATTACATATTTCTGTATTCTGTAAATTATCTGAGTAAAGAAAGCACAGGTTACTTTAGTTTTGTTCTGCAAAAGTCACTGCAGAAAAACACCTGAATACATAGCATGTCAGTTTTTTCTTTGCAGAAGGAAGTGATAGGTGCATTGCTTATACAAGTATCATGACAACCACATCAAATAAACTTCATTTTTCATGGACTAAACTGACAGTGACATTTCATATGGGGAGCAGGGGACAGATTTTCAAATCCATGGAAATCTTTGACAGCTTAGATACAAAAACAAGCTGGGGTACCATAGACATGTCAGGGAAGAATGAAATCAAACTCTTCCATAGACAATAGACAAGATTTTACAATTAACATATTTATAGGCTTGTTCAATTACTCTACAGCAAAGGGAATAATCACCATATTTTCTCAAATCAATCAGTAATTCACATTCATTATATCTAGCTGCTCTGATTTTAAAAGGGGTGTTGGCTATCCTAGTTCAGGTGAAAGATTTCTCATGCTTTGTCTTTAGAACTGCAAGCAATATATCCAATGAATTAAAGACAAACATTTTGATTTGAATATTCATGAATTTTAAATTTTGTGGGGCAAAGAGAAAGGAGCTTTATAAAATCCATAAAGGAAATTTCTGCAAGATGGCGTAAGTTTCTTTACCTCAATCCCTGGAAAGTAATTGGAGAAATGCAGTGAACAAACAGAAAGTTTAGATTTCCACTGCACTGTATGGAAGCCAGATTACTCTGGACTCCTAAATGCAAATTAATGCAAATAGTACTGTTTCCCCATGGCACAACATAATTTGGGTGGTATAAAACAAAAAAAAGAAAATCAGCTTTTCATGGAAATGGAATTTGGAAGGGAAACGGTAAGAGAAGCTTATGAATTTCAGAACTTCTTACATGTTATGCTTTATTCAGTAAGATTTTGAACAGTTTAATTAAAAAATTTCTATTTCTTCTGTTTTCAAAGATAGACTCTCCTGCACAGTAATTCATGGCTGTCTTGTTTGTTCACAACCCAAGTGAAACAGTAAGGCACTTACCAGGCGTGAACAGCACCCATTTATCTGAATAGAATGTTAACATCCAAATGCAATTTTCACAGATTAAATATTAATAGGTGTATGGATAGTTTGTTCAAAACAAAAACTAGCTACTACTATATTATATAATACTGCTAATTCAGGATACAAAACACAGCCAGTGTCTCTCAGGAGTTTGTAGCATAAGATGGTGTAAGCAGTGATTATAAGCAATGATAATTATTGTTTATAAGAAAACAGTATCAATAAAATAAACATGCTGAACGCTAGGGAAAGATTTGGAAAAAAAACAACTCCACACAGTTTAACCCATTACATGTGACAACTCATTATCTCACAGTATGTTAGTCCCACAACTATGTTAATTCTTGTAACAATAATGCCAATCAATACAGCAGATCTTTGTATTTAAAACAAAACCCAAGGACCTAGATCACACTCGATATGGCATTCCAAAATTTTATCAGATTTGCTTACATATACATCCAGAGTTCAAGGTAGGAGAAGTATGTACTGTTATCATTTTGACTCTGAGTGCTTTTAGCACACCAATTTTTTTCTTTCTGGTGTATATGAAGTACCTGGAGACAAACAGCTGCAGGAACTTAGAAACAAGTACAAAGTTTCACTGAGAGCATGGCGGAATAAGTCCTCTTGGTGGTCACTAATTGTCAGAGGGGCGGGATGCTGCCCAGGAACTGACCAGAAGGACCCTGCCTGTGAGAAGTGGTGATTTTTAATTTCTTTAACCTGCTGAGCCAGGTCAACCAGGAAACACAAAATTCTTTAAGATTAAATATATATGTGCATGATGTGAATTTATTCCTGCAATGACCATCATTGTTCCAAAATTACCAGCAATGAAGTGGATATGATTTTCCTACTCTATGAAGGGAATTCCACTTGAGATACTTGGACTGTTCTCATGAAACTAAAATGTCCCCACACCATACTCCTAGGCACATTGCAATATCTATTTTATTGTATTTGCATGTTCATGTCAGAGGCTTACTTTTTTCCCAAGGAAAGAAATTCAGATATAGTTTGAATTATTCAGAGAAACAAGTCAGAAAGGCAGCACTTGGTATAGTGCATAAAAACATGACTATTATAATTCCACCAAAAAAAGCACTTGAATTACTTCCTCTCTAAAATAGGCTTTGAACATAGAGAAATAAACCATCTTTTATTGTTCAACTCTTCTGTGATGATTTTCTCTTCCACAAAGAGAGAAGAATCCTAAAGTCATAACTTTCCTTGTAAAGACATGGAGGTATATGATTAATGACATGACATAGAGCCTAAGTTTACCCACAACTTTGGATGTCAGAATGATAACTGATTTTGTAGATATAGAAAATGTGGTAGAACTAACCTATCTGAACCTTAAGTATTTGACACATATAGGAAACTATCAGTTAATCTGCAGAAAGTGGTAGTAGAAGAATTGTTAAAAAGAGATAAAGAGTTGTTTAAAGGTTACATAGCAAACACACTGCAAAAGTAAAAATGAACAGGTGGGCAGGAGGCTTCTTATCCCATGTTAATATCTTCCATAAAAAAGCAGGTGCTGGTGGGATCTTCCAGTGGCAGGAAGTTGAAAGCCATCAGCTCAAAGGGCATTAGAGCATTAAATGTGAGGAACAAGATGACCTTGAGAATGATGGCAAAATGAAATTTAACACTATTAAAATGTAAGTGTACTAATAACAGGAAATGGTAGCCTGGGGGGTAGTTCATGGGAAAAGTTACAAGATGGAAATATCTTTGGAATACTAATTAATAGGATGACTGTGTCCCAAAATTCTTCCACCCTAGCAACTTCCATTTACTCCCACATACTTCTTCTTAATGCCTCAATTTTCCCACCTCCTTTTCAAAGTATCCCCTTCTTCCTTACAGTACATATTTTTATAGAATTACAGAGGGGTTTCTGCCTGGGAGATAATGGGTCTCTACAGATCTGCCCCAGCTGCTTTTCTCTCCAAACATTCCTAGTTAGCATGATCATGAAAAAGATAAATGTAATTTGCTGTTCTATATAAGCATTTTTGGTATTTTTTCTATCGATATTGGGAAGGATTCATAATTCAATACATTAGGGTCTTATCTAGAGGGTTTTATACAATTCTTGTAAACAACAAAGAAAAAAAAAGAAATTGATATGGGAGTAGAAAAGAATTACTGAAAGTGACTGGTGAATGGTGAACTCTACAACAAGTAGACTAAAGGATGCTTGCTTCTTTGCTAATAAAATGTATTCCAAATTACAATTATAATTTATTTTTAAAAATGGATCAGAAGACTAAAAATTAGCAGATTAAAAGAATAATGTTGGCACAAAACAAATGCCATGAATAAACTGGCACGGAAATTAGAAAACTTAAGAACCATTAAAGGAACCTGATAGCTCCAAGCAGTCGTAAGAATCATTTTTAAGACAGAGCCTGACATAAAAAATATTATGTGATATGGTTGCCAGAAACAGAGGGTGATTTTGTTTACACAGAAGTGTTCTGTGATGATAACTCTGAATTTGGCAAACTGCTTGTGCCTAAAATACGTGACATACTTTAATCGCAGCAATCTTTCTTGGTATAGATAGGAATAGTCACATAAGAATTTACTTTAAAATATTTATATATTCAGGCAGGGTTTATCCAGAAAGAAATACATTAGATCCTTGCATCAATAATTTCACATTAAAAAAACCCATTTGTGAATTGCTATTGTTTTATAAAAGAGGATATGTCTATTTTATATAAATCCACACATATGTGCGTGCTGGTTTTTGCATAAAACTGTACTTGAAAAAAGCATATATTGGGAAAATAACTAAAGACATTCTTTGGTCTTATTCTGGATCCAACTTTGCAGCCTACAAAATTATTTGTTGTTATAACTACGAATACAAATAAAACTTCAGTGAACTACTAGATTGATCAATTAATTGCACTGACACTACTTCTTCCAGGAGTGGAGGGTCTGGGAGCAAGTCCAGTTGTACTATTCTTACAGTTTGAAAATTCACTCTATAAAAAAACCAAAACAAAACCTTAGCCCAATCACATTTTTTTTAACTGACAAAATTTTAATTTTAAAAATTAAGCTCCATTTTTTCACATCAAAATGTAAAACAATATAGACTAGAAAAAGATTATGGGGAAACCAAGTTATTATTTTAAAGGCTTTTTTTCCCCCTCATTTTACACCCACAGTCTCTCTGTTTCTTATTAACATTAGAGTTTGTTCCTTCTTTCTCTCCAAAGGACAGCTACTGCATATTGGTAAACACCTTCAGCCTCTGAGGCACTTGTCATTTATATAATATAATTCAGTATGTACAAAAATTGCATTATAATATTAGGAGTTTTTACTCATATTTATGGAAATGTGAGTGGCGTAACATAAATCTCTGTGAAAACTCTTAATGATTTACTTCTGCTTAAACCTCACTGCAAAACAGATACACATCACAAAAAAAATGGGGTTTAATGTCTGAGTAAAAGTTATACAATAGGTAACAGGTGTTTTAAGTCACAAAAGTAATTTTAGAAGCTTTAACTGTCTCTTAGCGGTGGTCCCCCAAGTCTTTTTGAACAAATATTCTGAGAGCACCACATACTGAGTGTGCAACATCTCACATTGCTGAGTCTTCTAAAAACACCTCAACGAATTGCTTCAGTGTTTTTTGAAGCCTCGGTTTAAATGATTCCAAGTAACAGAGGAGTGACCCAACACACACTTAAAGAACCCAAAGCCCCTGTTTTCCCTCGCCCGCTGTTCGGCCCATGTGGAACACAACCGTGACCCTGGGTGTGTGCAATGGAGGGCCACTGCACTCATGAATTCACAGTCCCTGCTCCACAGAGTGACTTTAAACCCTTCTGCTCCCTCCCATCAGACTTTACCGACATGCTCATAAAAGCAGGATGGAAAGGCTGGGGTTGGACACAAAGCCCAGGAGTTCCTGCCAAAGCCTCCTCTCCATGCGGGAGACAGAAGCCTCACCGGAGTGTGTCATATGGGGTTTGCTTTGTTTGTGTTCCTTCAGTCCTGTCCCCTTTCTCTAACAGGTGACCAGCTCAGGAAGAGTCCTTGGAAATCAGGGAAAATCAGTCAGTGCTTCGGGGATAGCTGGAAGTCCTCCAGAGAGGAGAGGGGCTGCTGGCCATGTCCCACAGAGCCAGTCCTGCCTGGCCTCCTGCAAGTCACTCAGGGCCTCGTATGTGGGATTCTTATTTTCCCCAAGTTAAAAAAAAAAAAGCCTCCTGGGAATGCTAAAAGAAGATGTAATATTTAATGCAACCAACACATATGGCCTTGAGATTTAAGAATGCTATTTGTTTTGCAAAGAGGCTGCTAGTGTGAGTGCATTAATTCTGAGAATAGGCCTCACAGCGCTGCAAGATCAAACTACTAAGGGACAAAAAATCTGAGAAGCTAAATATGTATGATCCCAGAAAGAAAATATTTCAAAAAAAGTTTAATTTTCAAGAAAAAAGCTTCATGCTGTTCATACATAGTTCAAAACTTCCCTTATTATATACAAATATAAAATGTTTATTTATTTGGATGGCTTGTCCGTATGTGTCAGTTTGCAATGTTTATGATAAGAGGTCAACACAAAGCTGCAGTGTATCAGTCCCCTTGTGTTTTAACCCATTTTGTGCTTATGGTTCTATCTCAGTAACTCTGTACATGAAAAAATGCGTATTATTTTTTTCACTTGATAAATCTACACTTAAGGGATCCTAGTGTATTGAAACAGTTACGCATGCCCTGCAGGTTACTGTATTACTTTTTCCCTCCTATTTCCAGATCCTCATTTATTTTGTTTTTAACAGAATTTTAAATTAAGGGTTTTTTTGAGCAGATAAAACAGCCAAGTGCTCACTGATGCTTTTAGGAAAATCCCTCTTCTGAATGCAAAAGCTGTTGCAGTTTTGCTATCCATAGCAGATCACACAGGAAAGTCTAACAAGCTTCTGGTGAGGCAGTGAGCTTTTTTTTATTATTCCAGTCAGTCAACTGACAACAGCTCCAACCCAGTTAGAAATCCTTTAAACTGCACTTCAGAAATCACCATCACAATTGCTACTAATTGGCACTTTTGCTGGCAGCCTCAGGAAAAGAAAAGCAGCAGTGACTGAAGGGGCCATGGAGAGTGAACCCCCTCCTGCCTGTCAGGAATCCCCTCCCAGAACAGGGCTGAGGCAGTCCTGAGGCAGTGGGGTTATAAAAACAAACCACCTGTTCCATCTGGGTTGTACCTGTGTGTAATGGGGCAAAATCCCCCTGGACAGGCCAACCAAATATCAGAGATCCTAAGAACCATTTAGTAAGGATTGTTAAAATATGTTTTTAAATGGTTACTCTTGAACCTTGCAGTTGCAGGTTGTCTTTTATTGCTTTTCTAGCAATAAAAAGGAAAACAATTCAGTCAGGATTAAAGCAAGCCATGAGCTAGGCTGTGCCCTGCAAAATCTGAGCTGAGAGAAGACTAAAAACCAGAATTAATGTCTTTAACGTTTTAGAAACATTTTTCACATTTTCAATGAAACTATTAAGTCTTTGTGCTGTGCTCTGATTGCAATCCACAACCAACCTCCGAGCCCACCTTCTTGGGTACAAACCCCTTTCACACAGATCAAGTGCAGAGTGGTTCTCCACTGAAAACACAAAACTGATTTTCATAAACTAGTAGTTCTAAGATTTTTTTTTAATCCTTTTTGATACTTAATGATATGTTAGGACCACAAAAACAAGATCTAGATTTTGTTAGGAGCTTTTTGTGAGCCATTTATCTTAAGAAAGACCAGGCCTTAACTCATGCTAAGGCAAAAGCTTTTTCACGTGAGTGAAATCTGCAGAAAGGATGCAAATTACTGAAGCAATTGCCCTATTGATTGTGTGATAAAATGGCTTTCCTACTGTGTGGCAATTAGAGGATTGTGGCATTCCTCTCTTGAAAGGCTCTTTACTGCAAGACAGCCAAACACAAAGATGTAGGTTTGCGCTTTGCTTGGAAGTTCCATTGCACAGCTGGGTACACACAATATTCCCCTGCAACTATTGAATTGCTGATGCTGTTAGGCTTGCTAGGTATATAATGCACAGAAATCAAATTAATCTGTCCACCAAGTTCAAGGAACACAGGAGAAATTATTGCACTTATTTCACATATTAATGGAGAAATAACATTTTCCCATTTTGAGTATGTCTTTTTTCTGCTGAAATCCTCTCAAATGTCAGATGTGCAATAGCTAGAGGATGTCCATGCAGCAAGAATAAGACTTGGGCCTACTGCTTAGAATTCCTTACTGTTTTCCCTAATGATGGCTTAATAGGACCAAAGTCTATACACTGCAAAGTTCACCTTATGCTGAACAGGTGGAGAATTGTAGATCAAACACCCCATCAGTTCATTGCCTGTGTGCCAAGGAAAAAGACATCTTTAGTCTCTATAAAGCAGCTGGATTTGTCAAACTACTGAGCCTAGGCTGTGTCACTGCACAGAAGATGAAACAACCTGTGCCTGCACGTCCCTCTCAGGACAGTTGCTCTGCCGTGCAGTATGGAAGGGCTTGGATGGTTCCTTGGATCCATCTTGGATGAAATATCTAATTTGCTTCTGAAATGGGGATAGTGAAATGGTGAAAGTGACGTTCAGATACCAAATGCAGTAACTCAGCTACTGAAAAAAACTATATTAAAACAGCCCAATCTGAAATTTACTGTTAATGTAGACATCAGAACAGTTAAGAAAAGCAGTATCAAAAGCCCACAACCAACCCAAAGCCTCTTGGCATTTCCAGGTAATTATGTAAAAATTGAACTCTTCTAGTTATTAAAGGTTAATATGTTCTTGTCAATATAGAATATACTTTGTGTAAATATTGTGAGATATAATAGTTTCGTGCTAGTGTAAACCAGAAAACTACTGTTTTTTTAATATATTAGGAAAAAACCTTTGAACTACTTCTTTTTTCCTTACAAGGGAAGCAGTTGCTAGAAGCATTAAATGTTTTCTCCTTACTGATTTATTTATTGTTCTGTCAAACTAAGAACATTTGAAGTACTTCTGCACTAAATATATTCAACTTATCAAAAATCATGTACAGAATGAGAAGTGTCAGAATAAAATTAGCAAGATTTTCTTTTAGTGTAAGTCATAACAAACAGAGCTTTATATTTGGCACAATATAATTCTTGCTTTAAAGTCAAAATTTAACCTTTAAATAAACTGCAGAATTAAAAAGTGGAATCCTGTTTTTCTGAGGAAGAATTTAGAAACAATATGTTGTTATGCATATAATTTTAATTAATGGAAGTGATTGCACAACAGTAATTACGAGACCCACACTTGATTGGCACCTGATATTCAAGTGGAAAATGAGTAATTATGTGGGTTTTTTGGGAAAGAAAGGACCATAATTTTTTTGTTCAACATGTTAGTCAACAGCAGTAAGGACGTGCAGTATGAGAATTAACACTCACAAGCTTTTTATTTAATAAATCTCTACAGTTTCAACTGCCAAGTGACAAAGAGGAAATTAATTAATTATAAAATCTTAACAGAAATTTTCACCAAATTGGGTTCCTAAGAACAGGTGATTTTAATCAGAATTTTACTATGCCAGTTAAGACTTCAAGTCAAATGGTAAAACTGGTAGATACAGAACAGAGGCCTGTGATTAAATCATAGCAGTTTCACTCTCTTGGAGCTATCAGTCAACTCGAGAGAGCTAAACTATACCTGATATCCAGCACACCTGATTTTCATAAATGCCAGGTTACAAAATATATTTTTCTCTATCTATCATCTGGAGTAAAAAGTAGTCATAAATGCAAATTTAATTTTAGTGGCAGTTGCTGGTAGCTGGTGCTGAGGAGAGTTACAGAACCTCTTAGATTTTTCCAGAAACTTGCTACACAGTCATGTCAGATCAGCAGGAAACAAATATTGCTCGTATGGTTAAAACTCTGGAGTGGAAAGGATGAGATTTTCATTATACCGAATGACTGAAATAAGCTGAAATTCAGATCATATCATAACGTCAGGATAGACTCCAACTTTCACAGGCATTAACCCTTATGCCAGATAGGTATGACAATAGCATTAGTGACTATAGCAGCCTAAATTATGATGGAAAAATCTAACAGTGAGATCTTTCAGTCTATATGACTTGGTCCATTTTCCCACTCCAATTAAGCCAGCAGTGGAGTGTTTGGGGACATTTGATTTTTGTTCTCTCTGAAAAGTGTTGTATCCTTAACTCTACTACTACTTTTACAAGAAAATTGGACTGACTTGCACTTGCCCTGACTCCATTTCAACTATGAGTGAACCCGTACTACTCCTCTTCCTTCCATGGCTTGAGTGATATGCTTCACTTTAAGACCTAAACCCAGGAAAACAGAGAAGTGGAAAGCTCACTAGAATAATGTATCTTTCAGCTGGTAGAGTAACCCAATTTTTTTGGAAATAAAGATGTTCTTACAGACACTTAAAAATGCATTTTAAGAAGGGCAACACTGTACTTGAGCTGTATGCCTAATTTGCAGTGCAAAGATAAGAAATCAACTACTTGTTCTTGACTCATATTTTCAATGAGCTTGTTATTTGCTCTGCTCAGTGTTTGTGCAAGAAAAATTGCTCATTGAAAAGTAAAGTAGAAAAGAACAAAGAAAAAAACATTTTTAGCTTAATTTTAATTTGTACATGCTGGGCAAACAGCATGACTTTTCCTGTAGAAATTGTGTTGAAATTGGAGCCATTGAGCGAGGGAGTGTTCAATCTCAGTTTTGCTTGTTTAACCAGTTCTTGATTTCTGTGCAAGTGAATCTAATGCACTATGCTTGGGGATGTTTCTTACTGTATTTCATTACAGCTGCTGAGAATTTAAAGCAATTAGCTTTTCATGTTTCTCTCTGTTTCTTTTTGTGTAGTGTTCCCTACCATGGGACTGCTCTTATTATCTCATATGTTAAAGCTCATCAAATTTGTATCCTTGTTTGTCAGGCAAAAATTAGCTGTGAACTATATGAGCTGATCTCAAGTTCTGTTATGTACAGGCTTGCTGATTTTTGCAATATGCTGCTGTTCAAAGATCAGCTCATAGGTTACTGCTTTGCCCTGGGGCTTAAGCGGATGTTCTCAGTTTTGGTTAGTTTGTATGAATTTGGACACCAAACACTGTGTCTAATGTAAGGAGGACACTAATGTAGGTGTCCTTCTTTCTGTCACAGTTATTTGGAGAAATTGCCACACTGTATAGTAGGACAAGGATTCTACCTAGTAAATTACAGTCCTGAAAGAGAAACCACACAATATTCATTATTTTGCACAAATGGAGTGATATTTTAAATTTGTATAAGGCTATTCTATATCCCTACCGTCCCCATATTTTGTGACCTTTTCTGATAATAATTCACATTTAAGCTTACACAAAAGTTCATGCAACTCTCAGAAACTGAGACAGGTATTTAATTATTTTAAAACCATCTCCTGAATTCTCTAGCACAATGAACTACAGCACCATTCACAATCCCCTGTCTGTGGCACTGCAACATTGTGCACTTGGCGTCACAGAACACAGACAGAGTATCTTTATCTCTGGAAAGGAACAAGACAATCTACACTATCACATTTCATAGAGACATATCTTTCCAGACACTTTAATAGTTCCCAGCGTTGGTGGTGATGAGCAGTAAGCTTGCACTTGAATGTCGTTTTTGTTTTCTATCACTTTCTGGATACACAAAAATATGTAGGCAATAAAACTAGCAGTTGATGAAAAAGTATGACTCCTTTAGCTGCAAGAACTTCCTATTTAACTCATGTTAGACATGACAAGAGCAGCCCAAGGAATGTTTCCAAAATTGAAAGCCCAGTTTCTACCCTGTTCAGTTTTTACTCTATCTACAACAGCTAACAATGAGCACATTAACAACGGTGCTCTTTTTGTTGCAGACGCTTTTTCCGCAGATATAAGCTAATTCCCCTTTAATCACAATGTGCAGTAGACAAATGGAGCCTGCGTAAGTACTTCTTCAAGCCTTCTGAATGTAAAAGAAACTCAATCTTTCTGCCCATCTGAAGAAAATACCTGTAACCAGTCCTAGGCAGTTTTTCCTGGAATAGGCAGTGCCTGGGAAAAAGGACCTTTCTGACTGCAGGGACTGCCTTAACCTTGTCCCACCTGGCTGATGGAGCAGCTGTAGGCACAGTTCTCTGAAGCTCTGGCATAAAGAGGACAGTGCAGACACATAAACTCCTTTCCTTGTTTCGCTAGTAATTGTTAGGAAATGGACTGATTTCTTCACACTCTTTGTTGAAGACTCAAATACCCCTCCTAAAAAAGTTGAGGATAGTATGTAAGATATCCTTTATATTTTATTTCACGCATTCTATTTCTTTGAGTTTGAGGGTGAGTTTTGGGTCCTTAAGACTGTCGTAAGGTTAAAACTTTAAAGCTTTTTTTTTTTTTTTTTTTTTTTTTTTTGGTTTTTTTTTGTTCTTTNTAGTTAGTACTTTACATCTAAACCTCTGTTCTGCATTTTGACAGTAAGCTTGAATCTGGTAATCTAAGAGAAGCAAAAAGCAGCCTCAGCAGACATGCTCCAACCTTGAGTTCGACCATATTAAGAATTAATACTTAGTCTTGCCGTACAACCCAGCTTTAATAAAGCTACCTAAATCCTCTTGGCTGCTGCTCTGACAGGGCAGCATCAATCGCAGTGCTCAACTTTTGTATTTGCTAATTCAATAGGCAGCCAGACAAGGCTTTCAGAGCTGCATTTATAGGATAATGAGGCTTTTTACACAGTTTCAATTTTTGCCATGTTGACAGAAAAAAAAAGCATTTTTGAGAACGATGGATTTAAAAAATATTTTCAGAATAAATGCTTCCTGCATATTAAATGCTTCTGATAGGACCAACTGTTTGAACTTTCTTTCAAGCTATTCAGTACATCTTCAGGAAACCTGGACTTGGGATATGCCTCCTTTTTGTATCTTCACTGGCCATTTTTGACAGAGGACAAGCCTTAAAGCATCATTAATTTAGGGTGAATATAAATCTAAGATTTCAAACAGGCTTCTTGTGTCTCATTTGCTTGCACTTTATGTAACTTTTACATCTCTATGACAATACCGCTACTTTTTGGCAGTTCCAATTACATTTTAATATTGTAAAAGCACAAACATACATATTTAGCTGAAGCTTTGTGCATCTGAGTGGAAATTCAGAAGATCTGGTTAAACACACCATTGCCCAAAGGAATTTTCTCTCAAACCTGCCTTCATTGCAACTCTTTGTCAAACCTCTCAGTGCAGCAGAGCAGCTCATCTGCACATTGGCCTGCTCTGGATCACTGCAAGAGGGCTTCCCAACTTCTGACTTGACTACCTTATCCTGTCCTTAATTAATAATTAGTTTAACTAAGTCGATATGGTCAAATTACTTCTTTAATTTTTTTGGCCCAAATGCATAGGAAATTTGGATTTTCTTCAGATAAAATCCAGACTCAAAGGATCAAGGACAAAATTCACACTGATTTGTCAATGCCAAAACTATATTTATACTTAGGGAAGGTAATTTTCCAAATAGAGCTAAGTGTGCTCTTCTTTTCCACCCTGAAGGCTCTACTCTACAATTTCTTCTCTACTATTTTTGGAAGTTTTTGTACTGTTTCATTTTTTTTTTAATTTCTCATTTATGGACTCACTTATTTTTCAGTACTTAATTATATTTGGATCTTGATTGGGAATTTTGACCTCTGAAGCATTTCATTTTTAAAAATACCGGTAGTGATCAAAACAGTTCTGATTTAAAGCTCATTAACATTTAATGTTTAAAATCAAGAGTCTTCCAAGTCCAGCCTCAATCAGCAGTTAGTGGCTATGGTAAAACTGCTGACTTTGTTGTACCTGTCCCTTATATGGGTACAAATTCACCAGCTGTCCTGAATGTTGCAGTACAGTTCTACTGGGGTTATAACATATATAAGTACAGCACATATGCAAATAACGGGCAAATAAGGCATGTTACTGAGATTTTCTTAACTAGCTGTTCTGGTTTAAACAGAAATACTCCTCTAAACAGGTAATATTATGTCTCAGCAACACCACCTTTTGGTGTATGAGTGCTTCTCTAGCACGAGGTGTTTTTAATGCACTGTGTGGACATCAGATCAGCCTCATGTCTCTCTGGTATTCTCAAGGCAAGTTCAGATCCAGGTTCCATAAACTATGCACACTTCAGCTGTTTTGCCCACAAAGATGGCGAGTTGGATCCCCTCTGACTCTGTGCTTTGACACTTAACACCTACTAAATGTTGTTAAATATAGTTTTTTGATGAAACATCATTTCAGAGGCTTTACCTTTTTGACATTTCTGCAACCAGTTGACATTTGGAACTGCACAGAACAGCATTTATTTGGGGAAAAAAAAGAACCCAAACAACAGTAGTTAGAGACTCTTAAACTGCACTAGAAATTGAGACAGTAAGAATCCAGAAGCTCCTCTCTAAGTCTTGATTTTTTCCTCACCCTGCAGACAGAGACTTTGTCTCTGTAACCCAATAATTTAGTTGTTTCAAGCTCTGCATCTTTTGACATTTACTAAGGTCCTTCATTGATTTATCTTAGTTAAGTACATTCATATGTTGACAGTTCTTAATCGTTTATTCTCATCTGCCCAGTCATGGCTGTACAACCCAATCTCTCTCAATCTTTCAAGAAAGAAATTACCACAAATCAAAGCCCTTAGGCAACAAACCACAAAACTTAGTGAGCAAACTTTGCAAACTGATTCACCTGTTACTTTTTGGAAGGTTTTCCTTGCTTCCTCTCCAGTTTTGGAACCAACCCGAAGAGCTCCCTGAACAAATTTACTATATAATAAAATTCTGTTGTGCTACTAGCTCTATTTATGAGGTTAGCTTGTGGAAAAACTTCCCTGAACAGAATAATTTGACATGTTGCTGTTTAAGAGCCACCCCTGCTACTTGCTCCAGTCAGGACTGGTAGTGCTGATGTTGTCAGGGAGTTAGTCTTAAAATACCCAGGTGAATGTAGATGCCTGTTCACATTAAAACACATTTCTCATGCAATAGTGTTGCTTAAAATGTGAGTTTGTCCCTCGCTGCTGCTGAGCCATCCCTTCACTTCACACACTTTTGCCCAGGGCCATGCTGGTTTCCATCCATAAAGGCTTCACATCAGTGTCCCACTGCTGCCTAATTGCAGCTAGGAACTCAAAAGAGCAGTACTGTGGCTTTTCCTAATGGGTTGTGGTTAGAGATTCCCATGCATAAAATGCTGCGGCAGGACGTCAGGTTCCTGTCACACACCAAAATTCTGGTCAGCCGTTTGAGTTGCAACTGTGTCAACAGCAAATTGGCTGCTGCTGAATTCTTTTTCCCCAGTAACAATTTGTAAAGCTATCACAGAATTTTCAAAGTAGAAGCATAATCATATTTTCCCTAAATGTGTCTATGTCTTTCCCTGCCCTGGAAGTACTGTGTGCACTGCCTTTCCTAAGCCTCGTAATTGAGAGAGTTACCGACTCCTGCACTCTCACCACGGCTGCAGGTCAGAGACAGTGAGAGTTTTACAGTCTTGGAAAACCTCACTGACCCCAGAATTCCTATAATGACAGTAGATTTAGACAATTATCAGCATTTTTAACTCCAGTCACTTTGGGGTTTGTGACTTAGTCGTAAAAATAATCACGCAATGCTGAGACCTGGTGTAAGAGCTCCAGCTTGCAGAGCTGTTAATGCTGGGCTGTGCACTTTGAGGGAAGTCAACAAAGCGTTTTTCACATTGCAAGTGTATGACAAAGAAATAATCAGTGTGGAATCTATCACCATTATTACACCCTTCTATTGTCAGACCTGTTTCCAAAGGAGGTATTTGACAAGGTGAAGCACTGCTGTGACTGCTGGTTATTTAATGCAGCATTGTTGGCTTGTTATTTACATACCCCTCCAAGCACAATGAAGCTTTGATTGTCCTTGCATTACATACAATCATTAAATAAATAAAAAAATAGACTACTTCAATACAAACATAGCACTTTGAACTCTGTTTCTAAAGTGCTGGATGCCCAAAATGACTGAACAAAGCATAATATTGATTCACACCAGTCTAACTAGTGGCTTAATAAACAGGAAAGATAAGGTAAGAAATTATGATTACATAAATTATCAAAAATATTTTGTATTTTCTGTATTGCAATATCAACACAATGTCTTGTTAAACTGAGTAAGTTAATGCTAACAGAGAGCTACAAGGTTTTTTAATATCAATAAGTGAAAGTTGTACCAGAATTGTCCTTTTTAAACAGGTAAATGCCATTAGATTAAAAAAAAATTCAGATTATAGGTAGATTATTACAGAATTTTATGTTAAAAATTGTTTAAAGTTTAAAATTTAGATGATAATCAGACTTATAAATGGTTTTACTATAATCCTAGCAGAACTCCTCAAGATATATGTGACAACTGAAGGCATATTTTTCATGTCCTAGAAAGCTTCTACTTTAAGATCTTATTTCTCTTCTGTCTCCAACAATCATTTGCTTATGGCCAACAAGCATTAGACATGTGATGTATAGCAGGAAAATCTAATACAATTAACATGCAGGCATAATTCACTGAGATAAAAAATTCTTTATAGATCTGGAGCACTTGAAGGTTATCTTGCTACACAATCACACATTAGAAATGTTAAATTTTTTAATTAGAGTTTGCATTGTTCTTCTCTTTTTAACTACAAAATCTGCTCATTCTCAAATTTCAATAGGGAAAAAGAACTACTTGTAATGTTAAGATTCATGTGTGACTTTCCTATTTCCTCTCTTCTAAAGTGAATATGGGCTAGAAAATAAGTTTTGCTGATCAGTTGGTTGATAGGTACTCAGAGAAACTTTATAATGATTACCATTGAGATCTATAAATGAACAAAACTACACTGCACTAAGTGTAAGATAAAACACAGTTAATCATACAGATGGAGCTTTCATTACAGGGGAAAGGTAGAAGGACAAAAATAAAGCAACTGGAGATGTTTCTTTAAATCTCCAAGTGTCAGATTTATCTAATCTACAGCATTATTCACTTTTATTCTTATTTTCACATTTCAATGTCCAAACTTGAATGTATATGTGTATCCATTCTATGTCCACACCCACTTGGAGTGTGAATGATCTTTATCTGATCAGGTCCAGTCTCATCTGCTGCAATCATGTATTTCTAAAAGAGGACCTTATTGTTTAAAAAAATCAGTTCCCTTTTTGCATTTTATCTGCTGAACTCAATATATATCAACACATTCACAGTCATTTCAAGGAAGCACTTCTCCATCAAAATACAGGGTTAAGTGGGACCAATCAATATCAAATATAGAGCAGGGATAGGAAAAAAAAGTTCAGGTCAGATACTTTAAGAGATATAAAATGTCATAGTTAATTTTTCACTCATCTAGACTGAAAACGAACTGCTGAATTATCTATGAAAGTGAACTAACTTTGATAATTTGACATCAATGCTACATAACATCATCCAAAAGAGCACAGACACGCCATTATTTACTAACTCACACGCAATATCTGCTATCATATATATATATATATACACACACACACGTATATACACAGAATCCAAATTACATTATTACAGTACAATGTTAATTTGGGGAAATAGAGAGGAAAATGCACCCAGTGAAACCAAAGGATGTATGCACATTTATGCTGGCTGGCTCTCCCTGCCATGCCATCTATGCAATGCTCTCACAAAACAGGCAAAACTATTTCTGTGCCCAAAGTTTGGCCCATTAGAAAGTAAATCATTGTTTTCTACAATGCTGAACTTAATCAACCTAATGAAATGAACTTCTGCCAACAGCACTTCCTCTGAACTTTATTTGGCTGACTCAATTGCCAAATTGTTTTCCTAATCTTGAACTGTTCAAGTGACTGTTCTTTAAAAAGCAAACAGCCCTCACTTGTTAAAAATCCTTTGAAAGATTTTCTTCTGGTTTTGTTTGTTTCAAGTATTCACCTTCAGGCTTCTTGAAGCCAAATAAAAAGAATTACTAGCCCATGGTAATGGCTACTCTCACACTGAACCTGCAAACACATGCAAACTCTCTGTCCCTCAGCTTTAAATAAGACATGTCTAACACCTCACAAGGCAAAAAATCTGAATACTGCCTACCATTTAGAACTATTTGACAACCTTTTGCCATCTCAGACCTTACATTAGAGATATTTTCTCCTTTGTTTTTGCTGAGACGTTTTTTCTAACTTGTCTTGATGGTAACTATGGTGACAGTGAAGTCAACGAGGAACAAATCAAAATGTATCAGATAAGATAGAGACACAGGAATGTACAGAGATTGTGTGATTCTTGGTATGTTAATTTGCATTTAATAATTAATTAATCAAATTAGGATTTCACATATAGATATACAAAAATACTGGCACCTAAGTGGCAGCCATCAAGTTTCTGCAGCCTTGAAAATGAATTCAGGACTGAATTACACAGACACACACACACACTAAAATAAAAAAGCATCAGTCATACTAAGCACCCATCTGGAAATTAAATGTCAAGATAAATGCAAGAGAGGGGAAAAAATCAAATGAGAAAAAGTCAGTGTGCTTTCAGGAAGACACAGTCTGTTCTGAACAAAATTACCAAAGAAATGAGGTATTTACTGAATACCAAATACTTGCTTTGATTTTTTTTTTTTCATATTATGACCACCTAAGTGTCTATTAAAAAAAAACATTACACTTCCAGTTTACATCTTACAGATTGCAATATATTGACAGATAAGGAAAAATCTTAATAACTATACATGGATATGGTCTTTTTCTTCTGTTTCTTGAGTAGATTTCTGCCCTCCATGTACACCTTGTAAGTGATTGTCATTAGATGACTGCTTGAAAGTGTTGCATTTAAAAATGCAAAACTTCTATGTGGTTTTATGACATGTAGCAAATTACCAGCTTTATAAGCGAAACATGCTCAAGCCCACAGACCAATAGATCTGGAGAAATGGATAGGCAGAATTAGAACTCCAGTTCCTTTAAACTTCAAGGAAAATCAGGGCTCTTCACTGTATGATTTATTCTAATGGCTTCCTTCAAACTTTTTAAATTTGCGTCACAACTATTGACAACCGCCATGACTATTCATGTGGAGATATGCAATTCCTGCTGGCAGGAATCACTGGGCCCCAGCACAGGGGCGGCTGCACAAAACCTGAGCATAAAGGAGGCTGAGAGAGAAGTTCTGGCAGGTCTTCCCGTGACAATCTGAGGAGCTACCAGCTGCTGCTGCAAAGCTCCTCCTGGAAGTCATGGCACAGACAAAGGAGTCGGCGGAAGAGCGCTGAGAGCAGCTGGTGGCAGCGTGCGTTCGCACACCCACAGCAGCCGACAAAGGGAAGTGTCTGTGTGCATCCTCAGTGCTTCGGTGCAAAGTCTGAAAACTGAGCTGAAGTCATCCCTGCAGTGACATTCATCTGAGTTTACTTATTAATACCCTCCGTCACCTGCTGGTATTTTGGTAACGTGAGATCACCTTCCTTACTGAGCTGTTAGAAATGCAACAATTTGCCTGAGAAACGGGGCTAAAATCAGCTCTCTCAAACACGTTCTGTTGCACAGCATGCACAGACATATGCCTTTGTCTTGATGGAGTTTATCAGTTGTTAGGTCACTTCTCGTTTGCCTCAAATGTGGAACTGTAAAATCTCAAAAGATTCACATCAAATTCAGTTTTGGGATCTTAATCACAGATGTTGCTGGATGCAGGGGGTCAAGCCCACTTTTGGCAGACTTTATATCAGAAGCAGAGAACCACAAAACCAAAGTAATGAGAAATAAATAGTTATGACACTATGCCTATCCCCTAAACCAGTGTTTATTCCTGCAGCCTTTATTTCATTAGACACTAGGTCATGGCAGGATGAATGGAGCTGCTAACAGCGCTGTAATAACTTCCATGATACCTCCCCACATCTGCAAGTATAAACAAGGTGGAAGTGTCATTGACTGCTATCACACAAAGACATCAGGGGATATAACACAATGACTAACCTGAACACTCTCTTATTTAGATTAGGTGCTCATTAAAGAGTGATTCAGACATTATGTGCCAGATCTGAACTTTTTGTTTCCCACAATCCTTTAGCCTGCACATAGTTCTGGTATTTGACACAGACTCAACCCTTCTGTTCCTTATTGAATTCCCCCTCTGCACAGGGCTAGGACACCTCCTTTTTGTCCTGAGAATTTTTCACACTTGAGAGAAAATTACAGCAATATTGAATGCAGTCATTTTTTATTTCTTGATGGTAGCCGAGAATCAAATGCAGATCAAATGCCTTGATCCAGTATAGCACTTTTTTCTATAGAGCAGGAAAACATTCCTACAAATGCACTTTTTGAACTAGATAGGTAATTCAGTTAATTTATTGGGAGAAAAAAAAAAAAAGAAAATAAAATATGGCTGAATTAATCTTAAAAAAGAGTAGAAAACATAAGTAAGGGTATGCAATTTCTTTGAAACTTTAAGAAAACACTTATAGATGTTATAGTACAAAGGTGAAGTTCAGATTGTTTTTACTTTTATTGACAATGTAGGAAAGAAAATAAATTTTCTAACTAATTAGCAGGAAACATCCTGAGATAGCCACTAGGGACAAATGCCTATGAAAGCAGTACCATAATCAATTAGCAGGGATGCATTCTTAATTAAGTTCAAGCATTGGGAATGGTATATGCTGCAATGCTAGTATTGAATTAATAATTTGTAAATAAGACTGGGGGTAGAAACTGCAATGTACAATTCTTATGAAGAATCTATTCTAAAAGCAATTATATATTATATTTACTTTAAATTTGGCATTTTATGACCTTTAACCTAAACTAATTAAGCTCAGTAATAAGATTAGAAAACACAGTATCTGCCCAATATAGAAGCACTTAAAAAATTACCTTTGCTTCAGAAGTGACCAGCCAAAATCATTAACATGAAGAGCATCACTAGAATGAAATATTTATTCAATTTCTGCTGAAGAAATGAAAGCACTTTTTAAATTATTTTGACCACATAGAGGGAAGGAGTAGAAATATAAACATGTTTATTCTGCTTCTTCTTTAAACACACAATTCCGGCATTCCCTATGATGGGTCTACTTTCACCACAAGTACCTTTATTTATTAAAAAACATTACTGGGAATGACATTTTATTAAAGTTTCACTGCTCTCAAAGCCTTTCTCCAGGAAAACATAATTTCTACTCTAAGAATTAGATTCTTTTTATGGTTCTTTCTTACAGGTACAATAGAGCAGCCAAGAGCAAGCAGTGACCTATATCACTCCTACAGACTTTGGTTTCAATAGGATTTTGCTGGACATCCACGACTCTGGCACCTCCACAAAGCACTTCACATCCCTTGCCCTTTCCAGGCTGTAGGTACAACAGCCTTTCCTGTGGCATACAAAAGTACTTATTACTTTTCTCATTCTGTTGGGAAGAAGAACAAGATTTGTCTTGGATTTCCTATATAAATAAAGATCAAGAATAAAATATTTACTTACAAACAGTGTTGTGCTGCTTTTCCAGTGGCATTTCAATTTTCACTCTAGATGACCTTCAGAGGTTCTTTCCAGCCTACATGTTTCTGTGGTTCCAGTATATTTTATTTGTAATATTTCCTCCAGTATGGGAGAAGTTTAACATGCTGGTCATAAACTATAATGCACTGATGTGAGAGTAGAGCTATGGAAAGTGGTGCTCACTTGTTAGTGTGCAAGCATAAATGAAATCATAAAAAAACATTTTCTACAGCTCTGACTAGTTTTTATTCATGTCATCTTGGAGAAGAGGGAAAATGAAATTTTAATGTTAGATTTGTAGCTATTATCACATATCCAATGACAGATATGTAGATGAGTGTTCATATACTGAGGGGTGTTCACGGAAGCCATTAGTCCACATCACTTGCTTTTACTGGCACATCCTAAAATCAAAGGGTGACTCGTGCCTTAGGGTTTATTTATAACTAAATAACTGAAATAACTAAATAATCATACATTAAGATCAGGAAAGTTTTTATTTAACCAAATCAAGCTGTATAAAAATAAAATCTTCTTACTCTGCAATACCTTTGGCTGTTAGGATGACAGAGTAAAATGTGATAAATATATCAGTGAGCCACTCTCAGCAGTAACGACACCCTGGGCCTACACCTTACCTCTCCTTGGCTCATGCTTGAGATTTCATGTTTGCTAGGTGAGAACTTTTCAACATTGTTTTCTCTGCCTCTGTGAGGAAAAGCTCTTAAAATATGTATTGGTCTCTAGTTCTGTCAGCATGGCGCGGCTCTAACACATTTTCTGCATACAAATTTGTAGCTGTCATCACAGTTTTGGCACAACGCTGTTTGGGTGTCTGCATGTCCCAGTTCGAGCTGTGGTGTGTGTGACATGCAAACATTCTGTGTAAACACAATAAATCTGATGTGTCCCACATCAGCTTTACTTTGCATGCACAACTTGTCTGCATGGGAAATGTGACTTGCTCTGAAAATCTGATGCTGGCCTGGTGGGTCTTGGCGATTCCTTCAAGCCCAGGGACTGTATGAACCCAGATTATAAATAGCAGTAGATCTAATTTTCTCTGGGGTTTTATTGCGAATCTTGGATTCCTTCACGTTAACCGTGAATTAAGTGGGGGAAGAAAAAGACTGCCCTGAGGCACTTGTAACTTTCAGCTCAATATTATCCTTTAGCTACCAATGCACACAAGAGCGTGCATTTTCAGGAAAGAGAACATAATTATCAATTCACTTATTTTTGGAAGCAGAGGTGCCTTCAGCAGTAAACGCTAACCAGTAGGCTACAACTCATTCCTGAATGCCTTAGAGGGGATGCCAGAACAAGTAGATCCCAGACTGGATGCTTTTGGCAAGATCCTGCTGCTTTCTTCACTCGGTTCATGAGGAGGCAGACGGGCAATTTGACAGGATTAGAACCTAATTTCATTTTAGTTTTTAGTCATCCGTTCATTCATTGGTATCTGATTAGCTGAAGAACATTACAAGTTACCAAAATAAACAAAATATATGGAATATATTTTTTTAATTCATCCTTAGATCCACAGCATTTCAGTATATTCTGTATTCAGAAACACATGTAAGAGTGGTCCTCAAGAGTGGAGAAATGCATACTTACATGTTAATTTTGAAGTCACTCATTCATATTCATGAAAAATTGTATATACAATATTGGATGTACCTTAGCCAAAGGCATCTATCCTTAGAATATGCCTTGTTAACTTTCCAAGGAAATGGGATCCAAAGATATTACCACAGATGAAGCATCTGGTGATGGAGCCATTTTTCGAAACACCTTTGATGGAACTGCATTGCTACAGCAGGTATGCAAGAGTGCACGCTGAGTGCACTTTCAAAGTGACCCTGTCAAACTCAGAGTGACTGTATCTTCTCCCTCTGAACTTTTGATAAAATGCTCATGATTACATGCTGATTTTGTCAGAAACTCCATCCAGGCATGAACAATGTACCTACTGCAGCAAGGTCATGATAAAGCAAGTTTCCATCCCACAAAATAATCTCCCATTAAGAACTCATTTTTACCAATTGATTGCCAAAGCTCCTGTGGAATGTATCTATAGATGTTTTCTTTTTATACACAGTTTAGCAGATGCTCTGATTCCCAGTGATTCTGAGGACTCACAGAAGTGCAAAGGAACACTCTGTGAGTGCAACCTGTGTTATAAAATACCCAGGTAGGACACGAGGCGCTGGAACAGAGAGCATTTCCGTGCCTTGGTGGGGGCTCAGTTTCTCACACCTCTAGCATTCTAACTATCCATATTATCACTGATTGCATTTATCTTGTAAAAATACAAAATTTTGGCAAACCATCTTCAGTATATTTTTACCACTTCTACACAGTGATTTTTTGGAATGTAAATATATGTTATTAACAGGGCATCATGTTGTATGCAAATCTGATATTCCCTGTTAACAATTTTTAGATTGTTTTTCTAACTCTTCTTTGTTTTTAGAATAGGAGGAATGGGACAATTTAATTGCATTAAATAGACTTATGAGAGTAGAGAGATATTTTTGAGACATACTATATTTTCCTTCTATTGTTCCTTCTTAGAATCTTAAGTGCTTATTCTTTGTCCACTTGAATACTTTAGCTTCTGTTTCCTCTCTCTTTGGAAAAAAAAGAAAAGAAGTAAAACCAGACTTCTGTTTTATTCTGGTAGTGCTTCAAATTCATCAATAAAAACTGCAAGAATAACTTATCACTGCTTGCGAAATTTGCAGCAATTTCTAAATCAGAATATATTCTCTCTGAACAGGTTTTAAGATGTTCCCCACAAAAATTTCAACAAATTTGTTCTCTGGCAAGGGTTTGGTTTGCTTTGATTCTTGTTTGACTTTTTTTCCCTGCAAAGTTGCAAGTCCTCCCCTTTTGTTTCTTCATCACATTGTCCTAATCCATTACCTTATTCACTGTTTTTTAGAAAAGTGTAATTACGTAAGTGGAGCTGTTTCATACAGATATCAAGAAATACATAATGTACTTTTCACAGAACACGCTGTAGTCTAGAACTGTTTAAAACCAGTAATAACAGCAAGAGAGGATGACAAATAATTCATTTATTTGCCTGTTGATGGATTTGAACCACAACACCACCAAAAACTTTTGTGATTTACAGTAGAAACTTGGCCTTACTTACAGAGGCACAGAAGAAAACTGATACTTGTATTATTTCATAACTGGATAGTCCAGTTTTTTTTTTTCTTTAAGTGTCAAAACAACTGGCAGTTTCTATGAGCCTGTTGAGTGCTGAAATCTAGAATTTGCTCTTGAACCATCTACCTCTAAGCTCTGTCACACAGCTCTTCAGGTGCACAGTTTTCCCTATTTCACCATGTTAAGCCGTAAGACCTCATATGAAAAAGATTATGCAGAATCCTCAAATTTAAAAAAAAAAGGACAATTAGCCAAAACAAAAAAAAACCCAAAAAAATCCCCAAACAACACAAACCAAACCAAACAAACAAGAAAACCCAACAAAAAACAAACCAAACCAAAAAAACTAAAGGCTGAAGGGAAACAACTTTTCATCACATTTTCTATAAACTGCACTTTTCATCCTCTTTTACTGTTTGTTTCTTGTTTCTTTTTCCTGAATTGAATATAATTTTGGCAGTGCTGTATTGTCTGCAGTCTAAACAGTCCTTTCTCCTTGACACTCAGGCAGTTTTACCTGGCAGGGCATTAGGGGGTAAATGCTTTTAATGAGGCTCCTTCACCTGTGCAGTATTTGAACTTTCTCCCCAGGGAGGAAGGAGTGGAGCAGCCCACAGAGTGTCTTTTGATTTACTGTTGAGCCTCTTTTGCATAACAGGCCACAGAATACAGTCAGAGCAAAGTACTTGTGCTGTAACTTAGATTTAATACTGCATTTAGTAAGAGTCCTATTGGTATTTTAGGAGGGAGGTACAAAGGGTTTGTTAAAAATAGAAACAGAAATCATCAGGTAGTAAAGGCACTGGCACGAAGCTTTGATCATTTCACAGAATCCCTCACATGCTGCAGGGGTTGTGGATAAAGCACCTGGTGACACTATTTAAAACAATTGCTACTGTTTGGAAAGCATTCAGTGTGTAGCTGTGCAAAGAGAGTAAACTTCTGACAGATGAGTTTCCTTGAGACAGCTTTTACAAAATACTTAAGAAACCAGTTCTGCCCGAGTCATTGAGGCCTGAGGAAGTATTTAACAAATATTGAGCTTTTTTTCAAGTCTTCCACCATGGTCCCTCTGTCTTCTCAGAGGAAAAGAATTACTTACAATTATTTACTTTATAACTTCACAATCCTGTCACAATATACAGTGTAATCACATCAATTCTTTTCTTACACACTGAGTTTGCTGCACTACATGAGGGACAACTTTTCTGTATATTCTGATTATTACAGATTGACAGACTCATGTTATAATGGTATCTGTCAGTACAGGCCACATTTGATACAAGCATGCATCCTTGCACTGTAGTTGACTTGAAGGCCTGTCACTGAATTAGAAATCTATTTTATATAACATAAGTGTTTGATGTACTAAAATATGACATGGGTGACAACATCACTAGTAGAACCAACCAATGTGTGTTAAAATAGCTACTTAGTCAATTCTGAAGTGTGCCCTGACATATGTCTTGTAGCATTGCCAAGGAATCTTTCTGCCATTCCTCAGCCACCTCCAGCACTGACTTTAGTGAGAAAGCTCAATGCTGCTGCAGCTGTCAGCCTCAGCTCTGCAATAACATCATTCTTGAGTTTTCTCAGCCTTGAGACTCTCCAAGGGAAAAAAAACATCTGATCTTTAAATCACCAGTGACCTGTTGCTCATCACAGATTGAGAGCAACACATATCTTTGTTTGAAATTTGAGTTTACTCGTAATCACAACATCGCACTTGGATTAACAGATTCTTCCAAGAACTGTTCTCTTTTAATCCCTTGGTTGGAATTACTACTACTTTTGTTCTTTCAGATGGCCTGTATTAACTCTTACTGGGTGATCTTTTAGCCAGGTGGCATGGACAGTGAGCAATGCAAGAAAACAGCGTTTTCATACTCCTGTGCTGCTCAGGACTTCCCTCTGACCTGCCCCAAACAGTGGGTTTATCAATACGACAGTAAGACCATCAGTTGTGATTTATCCTTGGCCTACCTGCCAAAGAGTGACTTCGTAACTGCAGGAACTGCATGGCATCCTTGCTTTGCAAACTCCAACCCAGCGGAGTCTGCTGCTGTAGTGCAAATGGCTGAACCTGCTTGCGTGGCTCAGTGGAGTGCAGGGTTCAGCTGCAGAGCACGGGCTCTCACAGACTGTGCTGGAGAGCCTGAACAGTCCGTTTGGGATTTGGTACATAACTAACCTTATTTAAAATCTGATAAAGGTTTCTATTTCAGAGAAGACATTCGTTCTCCGTATATATATTTCTATTTCTGTGGACGTGATAGATATTGTTTGTGTAACTGTTAATTTAGCAATATCCTTCATGATTCAGAAAAAACTCATTTAAATTCTGCCCTGTCTAAATTTTCTTGTAACATTTTGCCTTTTTTTACCTCCCATCTCCCATTCTAGATACATGATAATCTTATTAAGAGCCATAATTTGTGGTATGCTTTTACATTGAATAAAATGATTTGATTTTACTTTTCTCAATAGAACTTTCACATTTTACAGGATAAATTTTTATTTGGCATTTTAAAGCAAACTGCACTTGAGTCGAATATGTTCATGCAACCCAAAAATCCCTGGATAACACAAGCTTAGAATGGTTAGGTTTTTTTTTCTTTGCTTATTTAAGGGTTGGTACCTCTCAAATCATGGTATGATGGTATGAACCTGCTATGCAACAAAGGAAACAGAAAGTGTCTCAGGTTTTAATGCCATTGACAATGATAAGATCATTATTTGTGTGCAGTGGTTCAGAGAGCATTTGCCACTTCCTCCACAACAGATGCCATTCTGCAGAAGTATCTTGGAAAGCAGCATTCTCTCTTATTGTCCTAGCACCCCGTTCCCCTCCTTTTCGAGGTGTTGTGTAACTTGTGATGATGCCAAAATGCACAACTTCTTGGGGCTACAAGGGAAGGCTCCTGCACACAACTGAAGGTACTGCACGTACTCATCAGCTACAGCCACCTAAAGATCATTGTATAAAGAGTAAAAATATGTTGTAGTGCTGATACATTTAATAACACAGCACAGACGGACAGGTATAAGAAAAAAAAAACAACAAACAACTGAGCTTTTTTCCTGTTCTTATGACTACTTTTATGTTACAGAAAATTATATATGGCACATTTCTGTAATAAGTTCCTGGAAGAATTAAGAAATACTTTATCAATTCTATTCCCTTGCTCCCCAGTTTCCTTCCTGCCTCAGCTTACAGCATGTATGTCTGACTCAGCTGTGTATTGAATCTTTGCCTTATGGTAAATTTGATCACACTGAGCAAATTGAAATGTAATTCAACAACCAAGAATTTGTCTGAATGAAAAACATCAAAATGGTTTCCTGACAATGACAAGACTCACAGACCTTCCCTTTCAGGCTTCAGAACAGAACATTCCCTTGTCCAGATTTCTCGTATTAACAAGCAAGCACAGCCTCTGCCACAACATTGCACCAGAACAGATGCAGGTTTCTGGGAGAAGCTTCCAGCAGTTTCCTTGCACACGGGATTTAGCAAGGGTTACAATCAAATGTAAGAAAGTTTTGTAACAACTAGAGTATTAAGCAAAGTTAATGAGGAGACAGCACTATCACGCAGACTCACAAAATAGATATGAAACTATTGTCCATCTTATAACAATATGTCCATCTTATAATAATAGAGTAATTGCCTCATGTCATTATCAGAAAAATAGGCCAAATATATCAGAATAAAACATGGAATAGTAGCAAAAAACCTCATGGAATTTTCTGGGGTTTTTTGGGTTTTTTTTTTGTTTTTTTGTTTAAGCTTAACATTTTATCTTTGTGAGAATTATTAAACACCCCAAAATTGCCACGTTAAGTTGTGCAGGGTTTTTTGATAGGTAAGTACTGATTTTGGAATATATGCCAATTTGCATATTTACATAAGCTCAAGAACAAATTTCTTTTGGTCATATCTTTCCAGTGCTTATTTTTTTGGTTGATTCTTGCCCATAAAAAGTTTCAAATTAAAGAGACACTTGTTTGACACATTGTCTGCAATAGTGCCTCTGAACACAGTGATTTGCTCAGTATTGACTTAGAGTGCAATTTATTCAATGAAAAGACTCTAAGGAAAACTAGGATGCTTCAGGAATAGCATGAAGTATTGACCTAATCCAAACTTGCTTAGACAAACTGGCAACAGCAAAATTGAAATAGTACATCTGGAGGCAAGAAGAAAAAAGCCTGGTGCCTCTACAATTTACATATTCTTCCAAGTAGCAGCATAAAATAAAGCCTGAGCTGCTGTTGCAGAGCAAACCTTCTGGCTATGTGTAAATCTCTGCATAAAATCCGGGTAGCAGATCCTGAGCTGACACAGACTTCAGACAGGAATTTACATCAGCAGATGATCCAGCTCTGCTTGGGGTTTTATGCTGCAGTGTGATCGAAAGATCTGGAATCACATTGCAAACAACCCTTTCCCACGTAGCTCATTGACCCCAGGAACATCACAGTGGGATCTGAAATTACTGGGGCCCAGGCTTTGGCTCACAGTGCAAGTTTTCACAAGCACAAAAAGACCCACGAAGTGAAAGGCACTTTACACGTGTACTTCACAAGGGATTACTGAGTCTGCAGCAGCAATCTGTGGAACAGCAAATCCCACACCACCACTGCAGTTCTTTCTGTTCATTCTGCATGCTCTAAAAAGGCTGCACATCATTTTATCAATACACTCTTTTCACCGTAAGACATTTAGAATCTATTTGACGTACATACACGTTGTCTGTTATGCCCCCAAACCAGCTCCACTCAGCTTTTCATCAGGCAGTAGTAACTGGCCATTTGTGATCTGCATTTCTTGGTTTGGGATCTCCGGTACCAGCACCTTTCCAGGTGTCTGCTCCCCTCAGCTGCTTGTGCCCTTAGAGACCCTTGCTATACAATAAACCACCACACTTAGCTACATGTTTTACCGAAATATGACTTTTTTGGTGTTGTCTAGCTCTGTATGCTCTACTTTCAGGTACGCAGCCAACTGCTGTTTTAAAATGCTGCTTCAGCAGCAGTTTGGGTTGTGCGTAACAGAGATGAAAGTAGATTTGTATCACAAAGTCCCTACCCAACTTTTGTCCTACAATCCACACGTGTCCTTAACCTCTGCCTGCAGGGGGGCACAGGCTGGAGCAGGAGGTGCCTTTTGAGGGGAGCCACTTCATCCCCCACAGCTCAAGGCTTGTTGGCCCACATTGCCTTTCCAGCCCCTGTATGATTTCTCCCTGCATCTTCATGCCATAGCAGAAATTTTCTAGAGATAAAACAGTGCAATAATATTATTTAATAAAGTTTTGAAGCAACAAAACGTAAAAGAAATCTGCTTAGTGGAGTCAAAGTCGTAATAAAACAGCTTTTTCTTCATTGTTCTTATTCTTCCGGATCGCAATGTTTGCTTGTTTGGTTGGGGTTTTTTTTTCTGTTTTCATTTCTAATTAGTTGGGATCTAATTTCTATTAGTTGGGAAAGAAGATAATTGGTTCATTTCTATTTACACAAAAAATAAATTATTAACTATTTTCTACCTAAGATCACATGGAAAACAGTATTTGAGGTTACAGCTTCATGAGTTTAATCTTAGAGTCTGAGTAAGATATTATTGAATCATACATGGACAAAAATAATCAAGATTGCAGACATTATTATTTGATGTTTAAGGGCATTTTCATTGAAAAGTTGAATACTGTAATGCAATAATCCTACACTTTGGAACAAGCTTTATGGATATAACTTTATGAATATGCATTGCAGAGCTGTTTTTCTTTTCTAACTTTATATAAAAAGTCTCATATGCTAATTCCCACTGCAGAGAATCTCTGATGAGCCCTGAATTTACTTCTAAGTTATACTCTCATTTATTACAGACTGACGTCAGAACACTTTTTTTCTGTGTTTAAGAACAAAGTTTACTGTACTCAAAGGCCAAATCATGTGCAAAAGTCCAAACAAAACCCAGCATATTTGGAATATGCAATGGCATAATGATCCAGTATCTGTTTTTCCTGTAAACAGCATTAATTTTAATAATATTCTCGCACTAATATCTGGTGTAAAAATAGTCTTTCTTGATGGATATTCTGGGTCATTCTGCTTACAAAATTCACATGCAACAGTTTTTCTGCTCACTAAGGTAATTTTAACTAAAATTTTTAAAGACTAGATAAAATTTCCAGTTGTAGGTTCAGGAAATACCATTTCAAAAGAAAATTATCCTAAACCTGAATGTTTTGAAGACGGTGGTCACCTAAAAGTCCCATGTGCGTATGAACAAAATGAGACAGGCACGTGCCTGCATTGGCTGCAATGCCAGCATTGATTAGCTACAAAGTGCAACTCTGCTCTAATGCTGTGCCACTGAAAATTCACTGAATTCACTGAAAACCCTAGAACTGCAGCATGTTGCTCTCATAAAAACAACTTCATCTACCCAACAGCAGAAGCTGATGTTTTGCAAGCCATTTCATTCCTCTGATGTCACGGAGGGCTGTAGAAACACTTTGTTTGCCCAGTGAGATGCTGGTGTGTACAGATTGTCTGATACTCCATGGGAGCTGTTCAGAGATGTACATTGGGTTTCAGTGAACAATTCTCAAAGGGATTGTTGAAAAATATCCACAGACTTCACACAGTCTTGAATATCTTGGATTTCTGCCTATTGACCTTGACATGAGTGTTTGGTTGTTTGTTTAAAGTCACTGAAAAATACAACGTAATTACCTGGAATGATTTCCAACAGAACACAGTGAAAGATGAAATATTGTGTTTTGTCTTATTTTCCTCTCCCATTTTTGCGTATGTGATGAAATATCATTAGTATAACAATAAGATAATGCAGCACTGCAAGCACTGGCTAAAATAATGACAGTGCCTCCAGGAAGGTGTGATTATTACCCTGCACCTATCCCTAAAGTACAGCACTCAGTGGGCTACTTACCACTTGGAAGTGTTACCTAGCTTTACACTTTTAGATCATGTCCTAAAATTGCTAATGTTAATACCATGTTTAATTTTAACCACTTTATTTCTAGAAAGTATTTTGGTTGATGTTCTCAAATTCCTTTTCTTACTTTAACTTTACTGTCTTCTTTGGGCGAAGCAATAAAATTTTATTTTTTGTACTATTACAAAAAATAGAAGCCCTAATTATGAAATAAAAATGTGTCTGCTTATAAAGAACAAAACACAGTAAGGCAAATAGAAGACAGATACAGGTTAATTCCATAATAGGATGAAATAAGACACAAGAAATGACAAAATCTCAAAAAAAAAAGAAAGAACATGTCTGACTGGTAAAAGAAACTGCTGGCTCAGGTAAGATGAGAATGATTTTAAACTAAAAATGTGTGATTAAAAGTTCTGTAACAATAGTTTCAGCTGAGCTCAGAAGGTGGAGTGAGGTAAGATTGAGAGGAAAAGAGCTCCAGACAACCTTAATTAGAATATTGCATAAACCAACAGAAAACAAAGAACAGAGTTTTCAGGTGTTGGGTGATTTTAAAGGTTGAGAGGCTTAAGGCTTAATCATGTCTTTATTGTCAAGGGAAATGAAAGCAAAGACAAAAACACTGCAAGACATATAAGGAAATGTGATGGGACAAGCAGAACAGGTAGATGAGGAAGTAGATGAGAAACTTGTGCTTCTTTGTGATGAAGTATCTTAATGATGGAGAAAGAATGTCAAACCAACGGGAAGGCAGAGATAAACACCTCGTTTTGTCAGGTTTATTTCCCCAGAAGAAAGCGACAAGATATTATGCAGTGATATAAAAATAAATGGAAGCAAAGGAAGAATGAGAAGGAAGCACAGATTTGAGAGAATTTTAAAATAAGTCCAAAAAATGTTGGGTGCTACATGCAGGAAAAAGCTGATGGCATTGTTGAATAAGAGATCTGTGGAAAAGAAGAAACAACAGCATGCCTGAAAGGAAGAAGAGTGCTCAATAAATAGTAAAGCAAAGCTATTTTGGTACAGAGAAGTTTTGTAGTAGGGCTGTAGATTAAATGAAAATGAGAACAAGGAAACACACAGCTCAAAAGAAATTGGTCATTAGCCTATAAGCTGAAGCACCCAGAATAAGTGTAGGATACTGCAAGGAGGAAAACAAAGAACCAGGTGGAAATCTGCTGCTGCTAATAGGAAGAGCTGATTGAGGAGTAGATGTCAGCAAGTTAGAGCAAGAAAGGGGCAGAGAAGCTGTTTGCAATACCACCCTGGGGAAATGAAACTGTGTGAAGAGAGCAAACTTGTTGGAAAAAGCCCACAACTCTGATCCAAAATCTGAGCATGAAGGCAGAAAGGTGTAAGGGTTTCCTTATGCATTTAGCAATACAGGTACTCACTTAGATTATGTAAGTATTGTAGAATTACCCGAGATTTGCTTCACAACTTGCCTATCTCAAAACCTTGTACCTGCACTGGAAGTGATGTAAATCCTGTGCAATTTACAGCACAGGCCCTGCTTTCATTTCCATGAGATCCCATTCCCTCTGCAATGAGGATGAGGGTGAGTCACGAGGACTGACAGTTTTCCAAAGGTAACGGCCTCACCCAGCGGACAGAGTGGAGTAGGAGAGGATGAGACAGCCCCTCACTGTTTGAGAAAACGAACACAGACATAAACAAAACACCCAGCACCCTGATGGGATACATCTGTACACGTGCTACAGGAGAGAGACTCCAATGATGATGATGTCAAGTAACATATACACTAAAGTGTACCTTTGCATGAATACAAATACTTAGAAGTCTAGAAAAAGTCTAGAAAAAGTAAGATTCTTGATCTTTGGGATAATGCTTACACTCTTTTGTACTGCCCATTTGGTTATGCAAATATAGCAGTGTTTGGGGCAGTTTCTTGTTCCTTAGAAAAGTAAAAAATATCCTATAATACTCCTCAGCAAGTGTAGTCAGACAAAGCAGAGTAACATATCCCAGAGGAAGAACTGTCTTCAAGAAAGTTGTTCTCTGCTCTAATTCTGGAGAGAGATGCCAGAAGCACTTCTGGTCCTCTGCATGACTACATTAGAGACAGGAATTTACCAACATGACGATACTCAAGAAGGTTAATTGGAATTAACTAAAATGTATGAACTTTGAAGTGGATTAATTACATTATCCCAAGTCCTTGTGCAGCTATTCTTATTTAGAATTAAAATGATCTTAATTTAGTTTATGTTATTTCACTCTTAAACTAACGATAAAATGAATTAAGATACTTTCAGAACACATTTGCATTAATTTTCCTGTGTACACATGTGTAAACAAGCACAGAGATCCTAAAACTTAAAACCTCATTCAGTTTCATTAAGCTTATCAATAATACATCAGAACTCTAGGACGGGTTTCCAGACACAAGCTCTTCACGATAACACCATTTGGGGTGATCAGAGTATCCAGAATAATGGAGACCACAAAACTACCAGCTTTGTAAAGTTTTCAGATCCTTTAGAAACAGAAATTCCTTCAGCAGAAAAACCTTTTTATGCAATTGTATTAAAAACTGGGTCAGAGTAAATGGAAAGTTATATAAACATCCTGATTTATACATATTTAATCTTTGAAATAATAGCATCCTAAAGACAGGAGAAATTGCAAAATCCTTCACAAAACCCAATACATGCTGTGATTATGATGCTTCTTTAAAGGCCAATGAGCATAAAACCCATGAGAAAACGTGCAACCCCTGTAACATGCCATTAAGATCAAATAAATTTTCCAACAGCCCTGCTGAATGAAGGCTGACTGTTTATTGAGGTTATTCAGCAAATGGGTGACGAAAAAGGAGTTTTAATGAAATCCAACAATATAACTCAGGTACCCTAAATAAAAAGCTAGACACAAGCCTGAAGCCAATGCCATGGCCAGCTTATCTCATATGATGGGCAAAAAGCTCAATTGCCTAACTGTTGTAATAAAGAGAGCTCTAAAAATACTTTTAAAGATACTGTCTCCAGTGAAAATTTATTGCATTTCTTTATCCAAACAGAGAAATGCAGCAAAAATATATTCACATGAGAGGATTGTTGGAATGTTTGTTGTGTGACAAAATATTCCAGTGAAAACAAGAAGAGTTCATAATGATACAATAGATAAATTAAATCTGGCTTACTGAATAACACCAGTAAAGGAGCAGTGCCCTGAATGCCCAGAACCACTGTGCAGTAATTAGGAGGCTTTTCACCAACAAAATAATTACAAATTGCATTTTATCTGCCTAATGGCTGAATCTTACTAATTATGGATACATAAACTGACAGAGATGAGTTGTTTATTTAGTACGACTGTTAGACTGATGAAAAAAGTAGTATTTTTTCAATATAAAGCCATTGCTATACCAATTCTTCCTGCAGAGAAGTTGTGACAAATGTGCTTTAATGTTGTTGTTTCCGAATGGAATTCTCATTTTTATCCTGTGCAAGGACAAAACTTATTGAATGCTATTACGAAGAAGGGATATAAAATACTGTAGTGATGTAGATAAGAGGTAAGGAACAGGAATCAGGAGAGGCATTTTCTGTTTCTAAATCTTAAACTGATATCTTGTGTGACCTCAGGTATTTAAACAGTTTCAGTTTCTCCAGTTTTCAACTGAAAAGAGTGTTTGTATATCTTTATGATATATAAACCTAAAAGAGATTTAAGAACATATAATTCAGCAGAATAAGAATTTTATTTTTCTGGGCTAATTAAAACGAATACTTTGAGAATTGCTGTGCTTACCACAGCACTCATTTGCTCTCTCAAAAAAACTGGGAGAATGCCTGAAAAGTAGTTGTTCTTACTGAAGAAAGAACTTGTAAAAAACAGTGGAGGTAGATGACCCTGGATTAAAACAGTTGTTAAGAGACTCAGAACGTAAAGCTTTCCTTTAGCTCTTCATCAGACTCGATGCTCTTTCTGCTGCGTTTCGCATCTTTTAGCCACACACAATTCGTACCGTAATTTTGAACAACCATTATCCTTCCTCATCTTAGCCCACTGCTCTGGCAGGGTATTTGCCACTTTTTCACCATAATCAGGGCATTCAGAGAATAAAGAACAACATTAGTCCAGATAGCTGCTGGTCTGACTGCAATTATAAAGCAGAGCTATGCCTGGTTTGTGTTCATTAAACACGAAGGTCACAGGTAGCTTTGAACTGACACTCACTCCTTGTGAGCAAACGCATTCTCTTTCATGTACTCACCCCTCCTCTTTCATACTACCCAACGTGAATTCTTTGACACTTCTTAAAATATTTTAAAGTGAACTTATTTAAAAATTGGAAAAGTCAACTCATTAAATAACGTATTTGTAGTAAGAACCTTTTATCTTCCACTGAAGGCAATAACAAGAGTGTCTCTGAAAATTTTCAATAGACAACAAACAGCCTCTTTGAGTTTAGCATTTTCTGAAGTGACTGATCCTGAATTTCTCAGAAAGGTATTTTCCATATGCACTAGATATATGGAAACACTGAAAAAAAAAAAGAAGAAAACCACAAAAACCCAAACCATTTTGAATTGCATTTACTAGAAGTTATACCATTTACATATTTTGATTTATTTGAAGTGTAGAGAGTATTTCTTGAAAGTCATAAGGCTTTCCTATTATTTCCTTTATTTATGATGGCTCGTTTAAAAACCAAATTCAGTTCTGAACAAACTGTACACTGACTGCTTGTGAATCAGCAGGACCCCTACCAAAGGCATCGTGTAATCTGCACACTCCAGTGGCGCAGTTAACAGACAACTCTGTTAACAGCCACGTAAGTAAATTCCATCTCAGATGATAATTCTGACTGAAACCTACCTTTCACTTTTTTAAAAACATTGTTCACAGTAAGGTTTATCCGAAATTCACTGATAATTACATTACCCAGCAGTAAGTACACATTGTTGGTTCTACCCTGCATGTACAGAGAACAAAGCAAGAAACTGAGATTCCACTATGTAGGCACCAAAAAACAATCACTAACCTGCAGGTCAATAATTCAACGAGAAGCAGAATTAGGAGCAATATAGTAAGTGAAAATTCTTACAGGATAACTAAATCTCAATTCTTTCCTTCTTTCAGTCCTTTCCACTTAGGTGAAAAACAGACATGAGTTGAACTTGTTCTTATTTGATGTTCCAAGTTCTGAACTGCTCATCCAGGAATGCAAATTACAGATCCACATCGATCCTGTAAATTATATCACCCTAATGCTCCTCACACCTCAGCAGACTCAAACTTTCTGGTACCATAGTATGCAGAAGATGAGGAGCATTTAAAATACACTCAGTTCTAATTCAGCAAAGAAAGAAAAGGAAGAAATAGGTTTTGTAAGTATTTGGTTTCTATATCTCAAACTGAAACTATTTCTAAAAAGAGCAGAGATTTTTGCTCATTTAAAAATGAGTTATTTCATGATTACCTCAAGGAATATTAAGAGAAACATGAGGATAATTCCATCAAGGCTTTAAAAAATCCTGTATGCGATTTGTCTTTCTTTTACCAAGGGTTAAGAATCTCAACTGTAATGGCAGAAACAACCATATATCTGCCATTGTTCATTCCCCTGGGTTATTCCTAAGCACCGCATTAGCTTGCACAGGGAGCTAACTACCTCAACTTTTATTCAGAACATGTACTGTCTGCACTCTTCATTGGTTGGGTCATACACAATTTACTCTTTTATGCATTCTCATCTCATTTTTGCTTTCTTATTTAAATGCAGTTTTATTTATTGTGGTGTAAAAAGAAAACACCCTCAATCCAAGGTGATTGCTAAGAGAAGAGAAGCGCTAAGTGGTTTTGTCATTCCTGCCCACACAGTGTCTCTACATGTTTGTACCTAAAGTTGGGAGAGTGAGACATTGTTGGGGGTTTTTCCAGGTTTTTATTTTAAGTTCATTTCCAAGCTTTCACAGAATCACAGAATGTTCTGAGTTGGAAGGGACCCACAAGGACCATCAAATCCAGCTCTAAGTGAATGACCCATAGAGGGACTGAACCCACAACCTTGCTGCTATCAGCACCAGGCTCTAACCAATTACAGAAACAGCAGCCCAAGAAATCCAGGAAACAAAGAACTAGAGTCTTAAATACATGTTGCAACAAAGTATGATGTTGGGTGAATGGATTTTAATTGCTACTGTTGTCACTTCTTATTTTTTATTTCTTGTGAGTTAAAAAACCCAAAAACTTTAAAATTATGAATAATGGCATGCACAGTTACTGACGTGCTGTAGAAATATGTAAGCTTTGACGAAGCATTAGGAGTCCTTGGTGCATTCATACATGCCCTCACACACAAATTTCAGACAGAACACTGTTAAGACTGAAACAGTCGAGTACTCAAGGCCTTATGTTTGCAACCTGAGGCCTCTGTGTGTGTGCAGTTTCGCACAGTTTTTGACTATAAAAGCTTGGACACACAGTTTTTATTCAACATGTAGTGCATTTTGCTGATGTGTCTTCATTAGTGTGTGAGTTGTTTAATTTTTACTGCACGCTTCAAACTCAGCTGTCAGGACAGATCTTTTCACCTCTCGATGGGAGAATTAGTCATCTCTTTACTGCCACTTTGTAAATTCATCACTGGGGTATCTGACTCTTCACTAATAATAATGAATCTACTTTCACTAAGTGTTTTGAGAAGAAGTGTGTGATGGACAACTAAAGGAATTAAGGTGGAGAGAAATTACATTTGAGGGTTCTCAGAAATGTTTGATGAGCAGTCTGGGCAATTAGGACCCAGCAGTTCAGAGTAGTCACAGCACTTTACAACAAAGGTTGTCAGAAAAATTTTACAGGAAAATTTTAGTTTGAAATGTATTGATTTAACAAAAATTGTAACATACTGTGAAATAAGCTGTTTCACTGATGTAATTAAACCTGGTCTGGGCTTCATGGTTAATTAAAGAAATAATGGAAAACAAAATTGCAACCTGTTATCTATCCACCCTTGTAAAAGATGATGTAAATCATCCTTATACCCAGACGCTAGTAATGTTACTTGAGAGGTGTTCAGCCTGCACCTTCATTCCACTGATGGTCCATAGTTCCTAACACAGCACTGCTGTCCCAGCCTATGCATTAGAAGAAGTAGGTACCCCATCTCCATGCTGTTAAAGAAGAAACTCAGCAGTCAAGAACCGCAGGAATAAATCCAACACTTTGCTAAATAAAATGAAAAATAAGTGCAGTATCGGTAATAAAATATTACTAGAATAAGGAAAGGACAACTGTGATCAATGTGTATTCCTGTTATCTGCTTTGCTCAGTGTATTTCACTTCAGGTATAGAAGAACATGTTTACACTCAGGCAGGCTTTAGGTTCAGCAGTCATTCTATCAATGTCATTTTCCTCATCACACACTTCACTTTTGCATTTCCATGTGCACAGCAGACAATCTGTTCATCTCTCAAAAGCCTTATTTCTGTTTCTTCCTTCAGGAAAGCATTGCACATGATCTGTTAAGGAGGATGCCTGTGTTCACGCTGGGCCACAAGCAGGTATTGCTGAGATGCTCCACCCAGTTATGAGAAGGCATGGGGCAAGACAGTCCTTTTCTGGAACCAGAATTATTTCCCATTAAGCTGCCTAATGACCCTAGGATATTGGTGAGCCCTAACCATTTCTTAATAATGGATATTATGACTCATCCATCCATCCTGCCTTACTTTTCAATGCACCATTGAAAAGATAGGAAGCCATTTTACCAACATGCCCTAATATATCATAGCAATTTAACTTCTAATAGATTTTATTATTGCTTTTAATTCTTTTTTCTTTCAAGGATATTGATTTTGAGAGTACACTATTCTTGCAATTAGGTACAACTGTTTTTTCAGTATGCAATCATTTTTGCTTTGTAACTTTTGCAGGAGACAAACTGCCTTAATACAACCCCTGATGCCTCTGAGTCGTGTAGAGATGTTAAAATAACAAGGACATAAATATGATACACAAGTTAGTGAATACAAAACACTCTACCTATCATACACTAAATGAATGGTTTTATTGTCTGACTTGTCAACACACTAAAACTGCTACGTACTGGCACACACACACCGCACTTAGAAGTCATTTAGGTAAAGCAGCCTAGGTGATACAAAATGTTCTTTTTTAAAGTTCTCAGGAATAGTCTACCAAGAAGGGCATCAGGCAGCTCCACTGCAGCCTCAGACATCCATTGCTCAGCAAACACATACTCCGCCCTCTGCAAAAGTATTCTGTAGAGAACATATTTCATGGTCTGCTTCTCTGTGAAGATTTACATAAGCCCAGCAAGCTGCTCCAGTGAGAAGCTGGTGCTTTACAAGACCAGACCGCTGTTTGTTCTATCAATAGGACTTGTTTAAGCATAACACTGAGAGCTGCTTCTCTTCTATTAACAATTTTGTTGCTGTTCTGCACATATTAAGCAGTTTCCCTAGTGATGCAGAAACGAGACATTAAACCATAACAAGAAAGATTATTCTAGTATTATCACAAAAATTACATTTACTGTTTACAGCACTGACATGTAGTTCTTTTGGAGAAATAAAGTGTTAAAAATCACATGGAATTTTGTCAGCACCTTTTTCCACAATTAATGCTGATTGCTCTACTTATAACCTAGTTTAAATTTCTGCTTTATTTTCCTAATCCATGTCACCCAGTGATAGTTCTTTTATTTTTCATTTCAAAGTATCTCTTACTTTTGGTGCATTTAGAGCAAGAAATTGACATTTCCTTTAGATATCAGCAGGGTGGTACCAGTTGCTTTTTTATTATCTACATGAAAACATGGTCTTTGTTGTAATAGGGAGCTTGAGTTTAGAACACACAGAATTTCCCCCATGGTGCCCTTCAAACTGTAACTTGTAATTATCAATAGCAAATTCCTGCCAGAGAATGTAAGAAACTGAGACAGCTACTGGTTTGTGTCCCAGAAAAGATAAGAGTCTTCTCTCATGATTTCATCAAAATTAAGTAGGACTTAAATGGCACAAACATGTCAGGCATGCTTTAGGGACAAAGCTGTCTTGTTTCCAATACTTTCAATGTGCACACCAATGCTGGAGCCAACACTGCCTCAATATTTTTTTTTTTTTTAAGAAGAAGAGGAAATTACCATAAAAATGTTCCTATCTTGAATTGATCACAGTCTTTTCCTGTCTAAAATTTAGATTAGATCCTTTTTTTGTGGGGGAAGAACACCAGAAAAGCCCAGTCACGAAGAACAATTCAAACCAATGTAAACACCTTTGGAATAATACAGAAATTACTGTGCACTGAATCACCAAGAGCTGTCACTGTTCCTTACTTAAAAATTAGTAAGAACAAATTCAAGAACTGGCCATTTTTTTTTCACTTTTTAGTCAAGGAAATATAGTGATTTTTTTTTTTTCCCATGAGTATCTTATTTTCCTTCTAAGGGAAATAAGAGCTTGTGGTGCATGTAGCTTTTCAGAACCCCAAATGCACACCTTCTTTCCTCAAGAAAAAAAAACCCAACCATCTCCTGCACCAAAACGGGTATCTGAAATATTTACAACTATAAAACTGTCTAAGATCAATATTGATTTTACTGTGTATGAAGCAGCTGAAGCATTAGGCAGCAGACATTCCTAGCCATAAACATTACAAGGTACCTCTGTGCCTTCAGCACATACAGAAGGCTGCTGCTAATGTAGCAGATTATTCACTTTGGGATCGGGGTCCTGGAAGTGTCCTTGGTGTTTGCTTCTCTATCCTTCAGCCCCAGTGACAACCAGAAGGGCAGGGCCACTGCTGCTCATTGCGATGTAATGCCATGTTAAGCACAAGCCTGAACACTCGCCTTGCTGGGGACTTAGCCTTGTAATTGCAGTGGCAAATCTGCCACATCTGGAAGCCTCTGGAAGTTTTTGCAGCCTTATGAGATGTGAGAGAGCCAAGCCAGCTCAGTGGCACTGTGCTCATGAAAAGCAGCCCAAAACAACTTAACTGACCGTGGAAACACTTATGGCTATCCTAATTCTAATTTAATAAGAAACAAACAAACAAAAAAAAAACCACTCACAGGTGTAATGTTTTAAATCACACACTGCATTGGGATTAGATAATAATTATTATTCCTCTTTTAAGGTAAGCAGATTATCATGGTGCTAATTATTCTCAGAGGAATAGAAGAGATGAAAAAATAATCTAAGACTTTTCCTGATGGATGGAACTAAACTCATGACTAGGCTTAATAGGCTCATTATAATTACCAACAACTTTGCTTTGCTAGTTCCAGAAAGAATTGCTAGCAGGGTAACACTTGAAGATGACTTTCCACATACAAAAGTTCTGTTGGCTGCCTACACTATTGCACAAATAAAGATGGCATAACCTTTCTGTAGCACTTTGAAAAGAAAGTTCATTTAAAAAATACATATATTCATAGATTTAATGGTACTATATGTCCCACTGAAGGAATTATTTGCAGCTGGTGCTTCAGCAGCACAAAGCTTTGCATCTGCTATGCTGCCATCTAAGGGAACAAAAAAAGGGAGGAGGATTAGATTTTCCATGTGCTCTGTGGGAATTATGAACTAATTGACACTTGACTATCCAAATTCTAGTTTTAATTGGAATGGCACTTGAAACCTGAGGGATGTTGACTCAATGCACTGGACTGGATCATCAGCAGCAGTAAAGTAAAACTTGTGCTTTTAGAGATTTCCTTACATGGGAATGTCAGGAGTCAAATTATTTATGGACTGCATGACAATTTACAGCTCAGAAAAGTTAACACAGAGAGCAGATAGCTGTGCAAACAAGACCTTCAATCTACCCTTTTCCTGCTCTGTGACTGAGTAAGCAGCCAAATCAAAGTCCTCTTCAGTCGTCCTCCTTAGTCTACCTCTGCATTGACTTGAAAAGAAATTGGAACATGGTAATATAAATTAATGGAGTACAAGATTGTACTAGCCAGGTGTGTTTTCCCAAGAAGCCTACAATGCTAATTAAAAAGCTTAATTAATAACATTATAATTTTTGTAGTTTATCACAGTTTTCTGTTTATTTTTTGCTATCAGGGCTTTTTTCTAAATTACTTCTACTTTTTGCTACAACATTTTATAAGTAAATAAACAAAAATTAGAAAATAATAGTTTAGGTCCTATTAAGATTTTAATGTCACAAATAGAAGATTGCAATTTATGTGGCTTGTTTATATAAAATATTATTCAATAATGAATCACAAAACAAAAATAATAAACTATTAGAGAAATGTTTTTTCAGTTCTTGTCCATGCACTGTGTTTTAGAACAGGGTGCTTCTAAAGTGCTTTTAAAGTGCTTCTAAAACATGATCACTCTGATGTTCACTTCTTGCCTATAAAAAAGGAAAAGGTTTTTCCCCAAATCCTTGGTTTGATGGATTGTCCAGTCTACCTTAAAAAAAAATAAAGGAAGATGTACTAATTTCTAAAGCCATATAAGTTATTCATATGAAAACAAGGCAATTAAATCAGAGCCTGGAACTAGACAAAAATATTTACAGTTAGTCCCAATTTCATATTGAAAGTCACCTCTTACGGCAGCACTGATTGCAATGGTTTGTGGCTGGAGTACCAGTAACAAACACGGGCTGTTCAAAGAAATAAATAGAATGAAATAGATATAATGTAAATAAAAGAGCTTTTGTTTAATGAAGAAATATGAATCAAGGCAAAAGAAGGAAAGTTAAATGGCGTGGAAAGTGCCTATTATCAGCTTATTTAAATTGTTTGTGTAACTCTGGAGTTACCACAGCCATTAGACATTGTTTCACTCAGAGCAGAGTGAGCAGTCCGGTGATGATTACAGAACAGAACTGCAGTAAGGACAATTTCCTGTCCAACATAATCCTTCTAGATGATAAAAGTTTTTTATTAAGTCATCTTTTGCCCGTGCTTCCACTTTTAAAATGGAATATGACTGCAACCCACACAAAAAGCTTTGTGTAAATAAACTGAATAATATTAAATACTTGGCTAATGTAGGGAAATAGGCTAAGAAGAAAACTCACAAAGCCTTTTTTTGAATAATTGTTTTTTGAGCAATCTAACCACTGTGCTATTACAACAAGAAAACACACCAATATGACGTTACAAATATTTCTGCCTTCCTACAATTCAGTGGCCTGAAATCTGCACATTTGTCTTCCTAAAGATAGAAATTAAATATATCTGCCTAGAAATTGTAGAAAAGTATATTTCAAATTGAGACTGCATAAACAAAGATGAGAGAAGTTTTTGCAGTCCTTGTGTACCAGTGGACACAACATAGAACAGCAAATTCAGGAAATTATGAAGATATTTTAACACTTGTTACTTGGCCTACAGGAGTAACCACACAAACTCCTGAAAGAAATGGAAGATCTTTCCCCACACATTGCAGAGGAAATAGTGGGTAGTGAACCATAACTACTTGAAGTCAGGTACCCAGGTCTCATCAGCTGGTATCAGACTGTCAGTTCTGCTCAGCCACATCCCTGAGAACGAGAAGGTTTCATAAGGTACACTGTATGTAGTCATGTGCTGAAAAGAGTATGTATTTTTGGCAAAATATGCCAAAATTCACAATGATTACTTCATTCATATACGGCTTATATTCTGCAGCAGGAAGGAACTTTAAAGTACAATGAAAGAACATAATTGATTTCTCTATCATATTAATAGAAAAAAGTATTGGTTGAGAGGTTTGGATGTAGTGGACAATGAAATATAAAATATTCAGTTTGTCAGTTTTGTACTTTAAGAGTACCCGTAGATGAATTTGCTCCACATTTCTATTTGCCACAGCAGGAACTGACCAGGGGCCTTCCCCAGGAGTGAGCAGAACAAGTCAAAGCAACTGGAAATGGTTTGATTTCTCCTGTAGCCCCACTGGATGGCAAGTGCACTGCCAGGCACGGGCCTGGGGGCCCTGCTGGGTGGCCTGTCTGACAAGAGACAGTTTGTTCTAAATAAAAATCATCCCTGTTCTTTTCCGCTGATTTTAGAAGAGCTTCGGTATTTCTGAGTTGGAATTATATCTACTCAAATTATAAAACATAGCAGCCATTTCATCGATTGTACACAGTTGTTTGTGAAAAACAAAATACCCTGAAAAGATGGAATACTTTGACATTTAAATAACAAAACATTTACCCCAAATAATTTTTAAATTTATCTTCATTATGCTTTTTGGTTTAAAAGTTTAATTTGAAAATCGTACAAGGGAATTTGTGATTTTATAAAAAATTAATATTTTGATTTAATTTTACAGAGCCAAATTTCCAGTGTTTTTTTAGCATCCTTTAGAGTTTTTATTCATGATGAGCTATTTGAACACCTCAGATCATTTTTTTGGCAAGTCTTAACTGGAATAGATAAATATGAGTTAATCCAGCAGCTGAACAGCTCGTCAGAGTAGTTGACAGCACAAGTATAAGGGCTGGTGCATGTTTCAGTTTGTATTATTAAATGAAAAGTAGGGCTTCCAGGAGTTTTCAATACTGAGTTTGGTGAGGATAATTTTAAATGAATGCTTAATATATTAAAAAGTATCAAACACATAAAAAGGAGAAATACGTATCAGTACTTGTCAACAGCTAAGAGTAATAAAAAGCAATAAGATGCTTTAGAATAAGAGCCAATTTGTAAATTAAACCTCCTTAAACACAGCCAAGTTGCAAAGAATCACCTTGTCTTCTGCAAAGTCCAAGTACTACCTCTGTGACTGGAAGCTCTAACTACAAAGGCCAAATGCATCTTTTCAGACAACCATGTGAACCCACACCTTTCATGCACACATTTTATTCATTAAAGCCGTATTTAGAGCTCTTTTTCCACTGTAAATCCGTTGCTTATTTCACCGCATAAGAAGCAAACCAACACTGCAGATTATCACACGTCAGGAAAGCTGCAAGGAATCCAAAGTCAACAGGGCTCATTTGCTGAGGTCTTAGGAACATCCGAGTTTGTGGCCATCTACTTTGTTACTGTATTATTTTGTTTTGGAGGAATTCTCTCCTGGCTTCTTGCAGGCTTTTACAATAAATAAGATATGCAAGGCAGAAGTTGGAGACGTTTACCCTAAAAACTGGGTCAAAAGATAATTCTTTTAAGAAATGTTTATTTGTTTTGGGTTTTTTTAAGACCCTACATAAAAGCACAATGCATTATACAGGGCAAGGGGAAACAGGGAGTGCCTTATTTTGTGCCAAATAAACTAAGCTGGTAGAGCAGCAACAGTCTGCAATTATTTATTAGGTGAAAATCATTGCCTGGTTGCAAAAAGAACGTACTTTAAATTTTGTGAGGTTTGTCAGAGAGAAGAAAACAGCCAAACTCGAAGATGTGATATTTCTATTTATGTGAATCTGATCACACTGCTCTTAAATATTTATTTCAAGTGCAGGATGGATCACATATGAAGTAAAGTTTATACCTTCCTATTAAATAGTGTAAAAAGATCAGTCTGCATTCCCCTAACAACATACTAAAAATTACATCAAGCAATACGACTTGGATATGCTGGTCAGAAACTGAGAAAGGCTCATTTCAAAATTGTTGGGAGATTCACAGCTATTTATATTAAAAGATGACTCCAAGGCATGAGCAAATGAGGAAACTCAGGCACATTTCTACCATACCAGCTGTAAGCAGATGGGAGAGAATTAATTATCAAAAAGAGTTAAGTGTAAGATAGATTTTTGTTCCTGCAAAGGAACATCACATAAATTACCAGGGCAACATGGGAAGATTTCTAGGCTAACATGAAGTTAAAATAGTGCACTGTGTGGCTAAAACTAGGCTGTCTCAGAATTTAAAATGGTATTTTTCCAAGGTTTATGAGTAATCAGTTGTAGAATGTCGGTGAGTCTGCTTGTCTCCAATTTCCCCTTAGCCTCCACGGATCATTGCACCTGAGCCTGTATCTCCCTCGGGAACTTATTATGCAGTAAATAAGGCTGTAAATTTGCAGGGGACTCCGCACTTGCTCCGCTTGTGGACACTGTTAATGTGCCGTAAGAACCCTCCGTAAAGTCCACTCTCCTTTTTCAAAAGTGAACAACACTGAGCAGAGAGGACCTAAGTGGGGAATCAGCATGGATCACTGAATAAGACGGAATTTCCCAGCGATATTTACTGCCTTGCAAACACAAACATGTCTGTGTAGAGCTGCACCTCTGTGTGCCAGTGAAAACACTCCTCACCCACACTCAGGTTTCCTACCCCAGGAGCCTCCACCAACCACTGCTGCCATGATCAGCTCTCACTTTACTGTAGGTATCACAACTGGCCCTCCTCATTAAAGAACCAAAGCAAATAGAACTGTAAATCACAGGAACAATTGCAAAACAGAAAATCCTGCCCTCAGAGCTGCACCAAACACTGTCCAGAAAACGCTGTGTACAAACTGCAGTGCCACTCCCAGCAACCCTGTACATGATGCAAACTGAATATTAACAGTAAGAGTGATAAATGCACAAATGGTTTAAGAGTTAAAACAGGGAATGGGAACTTAATTGTGGCAGGACAAGAGGGAACGGCTTCAAGCTGTGCCAAGGCAGGTTCAGTTTGGACATCAGGAGGAATTTCTCTATGGATAGGGTTGTCATGCATGGAATGGGCTGCCCAGGGAGGTGGTGTGGTTACCAACCCTGGAGTTGCTGAGGGATTACTGGATGTTGTACTCAGTTTTCTTGTCTGTTGGACAAGGTCGGGATCGGTCACAGGTTGGACTTGATGATCTTGGAGGTCTTTTCCAGCCTCAGTGTCTCTGTGACTACACAGTCGTGGAATCACAGAATAGCTGGGGTTGGAAGGGACCTTCAAAGGCCATCTTGTCCAAGTCCCCTGAAATCAGCAGGGACATCTTGCACTGGACCAAGCGGTGAGAGCCCCATCCAACCTGGCCTTGAATATTTTAATGGATGGGGCATCCGTCACCTCTCTGGGCAACGTTTGGCATTGCTTTACCACCATCATTGTGAAAAATGTCTTCCTTATGTCTTGTCAAAATCAACCCTCTTTTAGCTTAAAACCACAGAGCAGTCTTTGCTAAACTTTAAAAGTTCCAGTGGTGCTTGAAGCCTACAACAAAAGATTTTATTTCTTTCCAGTAGCAAGCTGAACATTTGCAAAGCTTACACCTTAGCAGACTTCTGTGGTCTTCTCTAAAAGCAAATGCTCAAGCTACAAACCCAAAGCTACTATTAAATAAATAAAGTCAATTCAATTAAATTGGTTAAAAAATATAACCAATTATCAAATACTAATATCTGCTTTCCTTGTGCTGCACTGAACAGAAAAGAAAATTTTTCTTACTGTTCCTATCAGAACCTTCCCAGGTATAGCATTTTATAGACCATAACATAGCCTGGAAAAGCCTTTGAATTTTGCATTCCTTGCTCTTCTACAATTTCTTTTATTAAAGCATCAGCTTGCAAATGCATTATGAAATTCCATTTTCTACGGTGAGAAAAAAAACCCCAAAAAAACAAAGCAGCAGCAAGAGTTCTAGAACCAACAGTCTTCTATCATTTATGGCTGCAGAGAAAAATAAAAAAAGCTCAGAAAATAGAGCAAGATTCACAAGACCAAATGGAAAATCTTTCAAAGAAAGCCATCCTCAAAATACAATATTAATACAAAAAAGAGCCTCATGATTCTTTCTAGAGTGCCCTTGACCAAATGTGAACACACGAGGATGACAGTGTTGACAGCAAATTCTTCCTCTGCATCCATTGCAAGTGACCAAGTTGTGGAATGAGAGCCAGGAATCATTTTTACAGTAATGCCTAGAAAAGTAGAATTTTCCAGGCTGTTAATGCTGAAGATTCAAGCTTATAGAGCAAAATTAAAAGCATAGAGAAAAAAAACCAAAGCAGTACCATGTTAGCACTACTCAATCCATATGACTTTATGACTTTAGTAGTGATACCTGCCCTTAAAGGACTTTTTTTCAATATTTCTATGTGCTCTATCAGTCTGAAAACAGAAAATGATAAGCTTCTGCACAGTGAAATAGGTACACACACATCTACATGAGCTGAATTATTTGAGGATAATTCAACTCATCACATTATTTGTAGCATTTCTTAAAGCAGGATATGAATATATTCAGCTGAAGGCTTTCCAATACAATTTGCAAGGAGTTATGAGAATTGGATGTATTTTTCCTTTTGTAATATACACTCCATCACTTCTCCAAAGCTATTGCCATTTCTGTAATGAATATTTCTGATTATTTATAACAGAGTAAGGGTCAGGGAGCATTAGAAATTGAACTCCTGCAGAACAGAGCTGTGTCCCACGATACAGTGCTAGCAGGCAAAGTCTGAGATTTCTTTCACTCTGTTGTTTGTGACCTCAGTCCTGACCTGTGTGTAAATGGGAGAAGTAAATATATCTGCTTCCAGCACAGTCCAAGGTCTTTGACAACTAAATATCAGGTAGCTGTTCATGACCGAATATGTCCATCTTATGAGTCCGCTCTAAACCACAATCTATAAACCTGTTGTCTTGATTTTGGAGAATATTATTTTTCTCCCCCAGCCTTAGAGCGGATGGAATTTATTGCATTTATTTTATGTTAATCATGCCTGTTACTCAGCAAACAATTATCAACTAAATTTCAAAATTGGCTAAAACATGCATGATGAATTTTGTGAATTGAGGAATCAATTCCAACACTGCCTAATAACAGACAGAGCACACAATAACATATACTGTAATAAATAGCCCCAAAGTAGTGGGATAGGTGCAGTAGTTATTTATGTGACTATTTGCAGTAAATTTTTAACTCAGTTAATGCATTAGCAGCATTGTCCACACTGGGACAGAGCGTCAGGTTTGATATTTACAATTTATTTTTATAATCCCTCATCATACCTATTAATTTGAGAAATCAGAATTTGCAGTGGTCCCAACATATTCCTACCAGTCTAAACAGTGACTGGAGAACTTCTAAATCTTTACATTGAAAGTTTCTTGGCAGAAGTTGGAACTGAAGCAAATTGTTCTCTATCCTACCCATTTTGATACTTCTATATCCAGGAAAGGTTTTCTGTGCTTGGATGTTCGGATGGTAAACAGTTTTCCTGAGCACTATGATTTGAAATTAATTTGATATTTCCAAATCAGTGAATGCTGAATGCATTCTTACATATCTGTAAAAATCACAATTAATGCTACAAGCGTGGTACACAAGGAAAAGACGAGACTCGGGTGATGGGAGTCTTTGGAGATTTATCACAGTCATCAGATCTTGTGAGATAAAAAGTATTAGGGACTAAATCCATAAAACACACGGGTTTTGCCCTGAGCAGTTTTAATGGGTTAAAAGACGTTTCACAGACAAAAGCAATTAGTGACTAAATTCAGGAATTGGTAATACCATCTTGATACAGAGCTGAAGATGCCAGGGGGTTCAATTTGAATCTTTTTGATGTTCTGATTTTTAGTTAATGATAAATCCCGTTCTGCGGGAGTTCTGCATCTCGCTGTATTCAAACAGCAGAATTATGTCTGTGTCCTCTTCTAACACCCCCCACCTCTTCATTCTAAGCATTATGGATCCTTGCTAAGATTACGACAGATAATTTTTAAAACGTTAATAATAAATATGACAGAAAATTACATTACTTCTGTGCTAAGGTCCAGAGAATGAACAGACATAGAGAAATTGAGAACCGTAAATATTTGTACATAGACGTCTATTTAAGCTATTGAGAAGCTCTGTAATGAAGCAAGCAATTTTGTACTCAAAACTTGACTCATCATATGTTAAGCCTATCCAGATAGCCTTACTAGGTTACAAAAAACAGTCAGTTCTATTGAACAAAAGATAAACAGTGTGATATTTGTTCTTGTTTTTTCCTATATTCCCTGAAAATTGATGGCATTCTTAACGGTGTTTAAAAAATAAAAAAATATATATATGTATGCATGTAATATGTATTTTTATATTCAAAATGTCTTTGTCATAAAACTTTAAATTATGAAGAAAAAGTGGTTTAAACCCATTTTTCTATTTTGGGAGCCAGTTAAGGTGTTGTGTTCATTACAGCCAGCCTCCTGAAATCAGCAGTTCTAGCAAGATGCCAATTTAGTATTAAAATATGGAGATTATTTATTAAACTACAATATGAGAGGAGTAAAACGTAATAAATACAAGCCACCAGAAAAACCAGGAACTCCATCCATCTGTCCTTTTAGTCTGAAGATCATATGTGTGTCTGTGTGTCTTGTCTCTCAAACTGCCATGTAAATGATGATATAGTTAGAATGTGGAGGATCTTCTATATCCTCCTATTAAGAAATAAATTCAGAAAAGGAATTCACAAAACCCCAATGTCTTTCACGACTTCCTTGAGGGAAGTTTCTCCAAAACTGCTGGGTGGCAGCAGCAAGCAGAGCAGTGGGAAGTGTGCCCACCTGCAGGAACACACACTGAACCCAGAAACTGATACTTTGTGTTCTTCATAATTAAGGATATTTGCCTTATTTGCTAAACTGGGAGTTTAGAATGGGGGCAAGTGGGAGGAGGAAATATTTGTGAAGCACATATGTCTGAAGGCCTCAGAGAAAGTTTGGAGAGACTAAATTTTGTTATGCTCTATGAAGACGCCTGCACCAGTCTCATCCAAGCTTTTAAAATTGTCATTTTGCATACTCAGAGGCCAACAGCAATTTTGTTTCTATCTGTAAAAACAAAATACAATGGAGTAAAAGGCAACTTCGTACTTCAGGATGTTGTACCAACCTCCAGGGACTATAATGAACAGCTTCTTTGTAAAAAGGTTAGTGCCTGCAGTGATTACATCCTCTAGTGCTGGTATAGGCACCTTTGAATATTAAATGATTTTTGTCTATTGGGCCATTCCTTGCAAACAAATCATTAACGAGTTATGACTGCAAGTGAATTAGGAAATGACATGCAGGACCTTGCTTCTGCATGGATTATACAGGTACATCCACCAATGCCTTTTCACAGTACTGTCTTTAGTTTAATGTTCAGATATACAAATATAATTCACCAAGCTATCATTTTTTTGTTAACTGCACTTTGCAGACAGTGCAGGGCAATTTGATGTCTCTCAAGGTGGATAATAGCATGAATAATTCATTAAGCTCACTGGAGTTAATGTTGTTGTACTCAAGGTTAAGTATTCCCCCATCTCCATATAAGGAATTACTTGATTGCTTACCTTAAAAATGAACTTTCTTAAAAATGCCATTGTATAAATAATAGGATATGTCTGACTGCCATAATTTGTAAGCTGCTCTTTCAAGGTACCAGCAAACAACCATATACTGAACAAGATTACTTTTTTTTTTCAGACATGTTACTGCTCTTTATAACAAACACACCCGTTTAGTAAAAATATCCTGGCAACGAGACAATTTTTACTCCTTCCAGTACCTCTGCGAATGACGAAGGTGATCTCATTTATTAAGGACTATACTAAACATAAAAGCAAAATCAATGGACTAGGTCCAGCTTGGCCATGAGCTTAATAACGATTAATAAAACTACCAAGAGTAAAGCAATGTGCTACTTAGTCAACATCACAAATAAGCTCTAGCATTCAGATTATCCTTGGACAAACTGGGGGCGCGGGGGACCCTCTAAGAAACAAGGCCGTGGAAACGAGCCAAGTTGTTTGGCTGGTGGTCGATTTAATTAAACGCAGCCGCCAGCCAGCTCCCTACGTCCAGCTGAAGCTCAGCAAATGACTTCCCCGTGTCCTCTACCAGCAAGTCCTTCTGCATGGCAAGATCAAACACGGCAAAACAAAAAGTGTTTTCTGACAAGCGCAGCCTTCACCTCTCGCTAATAACTTGCTGATCAAACTCCGATTGAACCCAGACGGAAACAAGGACTGTGCTGAACCACTCTGAAGGGACCCAGCTGCGTGGAGACACCGTGGCCTCTCCAAGGGAAAATGCACGGCAGATTACTTGGAAGGCAACACTTCCACAGGACACTGAAAGAAATCACTTCAGTATTCAATGGACATGAGCTACCTCACACTTGCAGAGTCTTCAGAAGTTCCCAGTCAGGAGAACATACTAAAAGATCATTTATGCATATGTTTAATTACCTGACTATGGAGGATTGTTCATAAACAGATGAGGAAACTCTGCTGCAAGATGCGGCTTGGGACACGTGCCTACACTACGGCATGCTCCATCCCAGAATATTGATGCTGACAGAGCACACATAACTTGATAACACCACTGAATGCTTACCTATTAATAATGCACTGAAGGTGGAACACAACTGTAACAACTGTGAGAGTCTCTTTCAGTTTTACTGCATTCTACCAGTATATTCTGAGCACTTTAAATGCTGTTTTCTTGGTTTCTGCCATCACCGTGGCCCTGCCTATTTAGCTGACTTCCACCTCTCTTATTTCTTGCTTCAGCAAATGATAACAAATTATTAATTTGTCTGCAGATGACATTTACTGCAGAAAGCAGAAAGCTACACCAAAGGAAATGGTAATACAATAGCTTAAACAAGTCTAAGTGCCAGCCACCAGGCACTGTCATCGGTAAAACAAATTAGCGAGGTTTCTGTTCTGCTGATGAAATAATAGTCTGTGCTACGAAAACTGTACTCATAGACCAACACTGAACTCCAAAGGAAGCCTCCCTTAACAAGTCCAGTGAGCTGAAAACATAACCAATCACCAATTATCCTTTATTCACATTTAACAAGGAGTAAATTTCTTGTGGGGGAATTGTAGACAGAGAATATGATTTCCTAGCATTAGCAAAGGCACAGGACACATGTCTAACTGGGATTTCACAGCTTTCAGGTGAAAAAGAAAAGCTATGTAAAAAATTGTTATTATGGGAGAAAGACAATGGCTTTTCTGAAAACTGTAAAGCAACAAAGTCAGGAACTCTTCCTTTTCAAGGTGTGCATGCACAGATTCCTCTTTCTTCCCTCACAAAACAGGCACGCAGCCTGAAAATTACAGAAAGTTTGGAAGACTAACTTGAAATTACACATAGAAGTTTAACAATTCCAGCAGGCAGATTTAAAAAGAACAGGTTACAAGTTTTTCCATCATGAATCACAAATAAAAAGTAATAATCACAGATTAATTTAAATCCTTATGTACGTACCTAACACATCGACTGTCGTATGGACACAAAACCCATTAAAAGAGATTTCCATTCAGGGACCTTAGAATTTCTTCTAACTGAAACTAATTACCCATGCTGAATGAATGACAGCATTTTCTCAAATAACATGAAAAAATAACTGTGATGACTACATTATTTCTGGAGCATTTTAATTATAAGTGTAAGGAGAGAGAGTGCAGCATCACATGCTTGTCTCTGAGCATACTGGAGAAAATGTCACAGTACTTTCACAAGCAAGAAGGTTCTCACATGTTGCAATAAAACCACGCCAAAACCAAACCAAGCAAATTGAGATTTACAGGACAACAGTAGCTGTGTATCCCTGGCAAGTCACGGAGCTCTCAGCTCCAATTTCCATCAGCACCTTCACTGCTCAGATTGAACAGCAAATGATTTTGCACTGCTGTTGTGTCTAGCCAACATTTGCTTTTGGACACTAAGTTCAGTCATTCATTATTGTCTGTTGCCAGACCCCAGGAAAATGTTCTTCATGGGGTTTTTTTTTTCCCAGAAACTTTCCAGATCATTGCAGATGAGTGGGCTTGATTTTTTTGTACTGACTTTTCATGAAATGGATCTTTTCCGCCTATAAATCTTACATATATAACTTTTTCTTAAAATTATTTTAGTCTCAGACATCAGTGACAGCATATAGCAATCACACCAGGAAGTTTATGAAGGCAGAGATGCCATAGCTGGATTAATGTTTCAGAATAATGACAATAAGTGATGCCAAACAACAGATTGGCAAAATGAAAAATGTCAGCATAGCTTTGAAAAATACATGTGAAGAATTATTTCTTTATTCATTTCTATTTTTAGGACTACTCTTAGCTTTTACTTATGTTCTACTCTTGGATTTTCATGTTTAATCTTACTTCAACTCTCCATCTCTTCCATAACTTCATTTGAAAATGCGGTTATTGAGTGCACACTGGCAGAAAGGTGGGGGTTTATTAATAAATTAGTTAATATTTGCTTCTAAATAAAATGTCCCTTTAAAAATATTTGCTTTTCATAACTGCCATGAAAATTCCACCTCTTAAATATGTCAACAATAAAAATTGAATTAAGCTCCTTAAAATTCAATAACTTTTTCTAATATTTTCTTGATTAAAAAAACATTCAGTTAGGAAATTATATAATTAAAATAAATATTTATTATGAATATTTAAAAATATGAACATGAAGACCATATTTGAGAAAAATATACATCTTGACCTCTCAAATTAATTTCTGAAAATCCCTGTCATTTTCACAGCTTGACAACCCTACTATAACTAACTACCTGACAATTTTGCCTTAAGGCAACACCATTTTTTAAGTTTAGTTTTACCAGCCTTCAACATGGTATTATCAGCTTTGATTATATTTTATGATATTTTATGAGTATTTCAAAAAAGCAAATGAAAATATATTAAACTATTTCTAACTTCCTGGGCAACACAGCACCAAGGACAAAGCAACAACACTATTTTTTCTTAGCTGTCCCATGTTGAAAAAGAGATCTTGTTTTAGGTTATCACTCACATTGATGAATATCTCATGGCAGGCTGTGTGTCCTGCCTAGAGACTGAGGAGGCAGGAAAGTGCCAGCTCTGTTTTCCAGTACAAAAGCCAGCACATCTCTCTGTAGCACAGGAAGGCACAGGGCTAAAGGGGCATTTATAATAAAGAAAAAACACAGCATCGAACTGCGGGTAATGGGGAAAACTTTCCTCTATCCTTCCATAATGTCCTTATTTGTGACTAACAATGGATCAGATATGAAGGACACGGGCTAAATGAAGTTCTCAGAGATGCTGACAAGATGTCATCCTGCTCATTTTTGCAGTCTATCTTATTTTCTGGAAAAAATAAATAATTCTGCACTTCCTTGCCTAATCTGTCTGAAAACCATTTCATTGTCATATTATGCAGGATTTATGAATATTTCTAATATGACAAGACTACACATTCTGGCATTACTGCTTTTTACCAATCTGGAAGGCCTGTCACAGTCATGCTAGGTTTTCAGATACTGTTCTTCATTCAGCATTTATCATATTTGTTATCGTCATGTTGCTATTTCTTTATTAAGTTAAACAACTATCAGATAATATACATTTACTTTACTATTTTGAAGGTGGAGCAGAAATAACTCATTTAATCAAAATATCTCATATATATCAACACCTTAATATTTCCTTTAATATAGATTATTCTCCATATCTAGTAACTATTTTGCAGTTTGTCCAGAGACAGGGTTAAATTTCCAATTCTCTCAAAATCAATAGTCAATCAGTTCCCTAGAGGAGTAATTTTATCTCTATCCTTTTTAATACCTTCCCTCACTTGGCTTACTAGTACTTCCTAATCTCTAAAGAAAAACAAAACCATCCCCCCTAAAAACCTCAAATAATTTGTTTCCTAAAAACTTTTTATATATTCCAAGATAAAAAATGAAAATGCAAAGAAGCTCAAAGAATAGAAAAAATCAGTTTCACCTCCACCTATAAGACATACATAAAGAGTCTACTGCACTTGCTGCATAATCTATCTCCAGAGGAATAAAGGGAAGATGTGCAATGATTATGTGTTATTCATAAGCACATAATTCATAATACTCTGCAGAGATACTGTGGAAGTTTTTCGCATGGAGGGTCTCTAATCTTAGTCTCTCCTTTTCTTCTAATTTCATGGATCTCACAGAAGCAGGAGAGGTGGCTTGAGAAATCACCTTTCTTCATGGACATTTGTGCAGGTTTTTTTCCAAAGACAGACCACTCCAAGCCTGTGTTTGCCAAAACCACCAGAGACCTGAGCTTGTCACTGTGCTGCTGCTGGGGGAAGCCAGTCTAAGGGAAACAGCTGGGACGATCTATCATCTGGAACAAGCCTGACTACTATTAAGTGCTCTTAAAATATATGTACTATGGAACATTTTTAAAGTCTTGATATAGAGCGCAGCTCTGTAAAATACTTACTTTTCAAGACAACTCAGCCTCTCTAAGTTCCTTACAATAAACATGCACGTTCATAAACTTGTGTGTATAGACAAACAAATTTAAGTTTAATCCATTAAGTTTAAACTTATGAAACATTTTGCAAAACCGTTATACATTAATAATGCAAAAAAAAAAAAAAAAAAAGAAGGTCAGTTAGAAGAGATGAAAAGTTTTTGTTTTTCTTATCTGTAATATGTCTGCTATTCTCTGGCAGACAAGAACATTTCATCAAGGGTAACAAGAGTATTAAGATTTGTCACAGGGAAAAAACTAAATAGGTCCACACTGAAATGTCTGACATTGGACTAGTAAGACAGCAGTTGAGTTTATAAATGACTAGTACCAGAAAGAAAAGGGTTCTTTAAAAACAAAACTTAAATTTCAACCTGATATTTCAACCTTAATTTTGTTCCTGGTATTCATTATTATTAGTGAGTTACATTTTTAAAAAAATTCTCTATTTAAACCATCAAAATAAACTTCCTTTTTGTGGGTCTACACTTCTTTGTGATATTTCCATGGAAAGTGCAGTTAATACATCACTTTCTATGCAAGTTCAATGGACAGATTAAATGTAGTGGCGTTAAAAGATTTACCTTCAACATGAGCTTTCTAATATTTTCATCAGTTGCTGAACTTGTCTTATGCTGGAAGTGATCAGACTGGCAAAGGAACAAGATGTATGCATGAATTCTATATAATGGATGTTTACATTACACTTCTCCGTGAGAGCAGGACAGTCTCAAGTAAAACATGAGTGACTTACGAGTGAAGTACTGAGATTACATTTATTATTAAACAACCTTTGCTTCAGGTTTTCAATACTTTTATCAGACAGGTTTCATTGTTGCAGTGCTTGATTGTTATTTTATGACTAGACTTAAAAATTGCACGATTCAAATTTTTGTCTTGTATTTTTAAATACACCAGCAAGAGTGAGGTTCTTTCTGTATGAAATTATTTATATGGTGGCAGAGGTGGTTTGACAGCATGATCAAAACCAAGGGGCGATGGATCATGCCCTGTCAGCCCCACACAGGAAAAGTTATCTTCATCCCACATAATGAGGTGAGACTTGGGGGTTTAGGTCTGGCAAGGGAGAATACCCAGACAGGTGTTTTCTTCCCTGTTCAGGAAGAAGTCATGCAAAAACCTCTGCTCCTGAGGTGCATAAATTTTTCATCAATACAGCGTGTGGACAGGGAGGCCAGCATCAGCACTCCAGGTGGGACAGAGAGCCCAGCCACTCTGGATGAGCAGTCCTCATTCCTAAGGGAGGGAAAAGAGATTCCGGTTTTGGGCATTTAATGAAAAAAGGCACTGGGTCACTTTTAGCCCTCCTTGTTGGAAGTGCTTGACAAGAACTAAAGAATCCATTCACTGAATATTGGAGGTTATGAGTGTGCTATAAAAACCAGAACTTTTGTAACAGAAATGTCTCACGCAACTTGCTCGTGATTCTTCTGGGTTCTCCTTTCAACAAAAATGAATGGAAATTACAAAAGGAATATTCTGAAGAAAAATTCATCCAATTCTTAGAAATCAACTCCCAAATAAACAATTTGATTGATGAAAGACTGTTGGAAATCATGACAGACCTGGAATGGTCACACAGTTCCCAACATTTGGGGCCTTTAATAATATCTGGTATAATAAAAGGAGGAAAAACTGTTTTTGTTCTCTGCAGCCTTTCTTCTCTCATAATAATTAAGCCAAAGACAATATTGCAAGTATATTCTACCTAGTCTAAATAGATTTACTGCAAAACAGTAAAGTGTTTTCTATTAATAGAAATGGGATATGCTCAGCTTTCGAGCTCCAATGCCAACTCCAAGTTCAGCAGAACTTTTGACAGTAAATATTTGAATGGTTCTTATACAAAGTGGGGTGTGAAATCATAAAATCCGAGTGGTTTAGGCTGGAAGGGACCTGTAAGACCATCAGCTTCCACCCCTCTGCAAAGAGGAGAGACACCTTCCACTATCCCAGGTTGCTCCAAGCCCCGTCCAACCTGCCCTTGGACACTTTCAGGGATGGGGCAGCCACAGCTTCTCTGGGAAACCTGTGCCAGGGCCTCACCACCCTCATCAGATAAAAAAAATCATAGGACAACTCGATTTTATAAAAGAAATTTTTTATCCATATTATTCAGAGCAGGCTATGAAACTATATTGCTAAGTATTAAGAATTTCAGTGACTTTTTGCTGCAAATAAAGGATAAACACCACATCATTTTCAGGAAATACACAGGTTAAAGTGCACTGGTTACTGGGGAGAGAACATTGCTGGCCAGTTCTGAGGATCACCAAAAAAAGCAGATGCTTGTGGCACCCTGTGCCACCACAGAGCTCCTGCAGCCACTGCTGCTGCAAAGCCAAATCACAGTGCAAACTCCTTGTAGCCTCTACATCCACACCAGGCTGGCACTGCAGATAACTTTTGTGAATATTCACTCCATGCATTATGCAGAGTGTTATAATTATATTTTTATAGCTGCTGGATAGGCATGGGTAAGAGTTTCTGCAAGATTGCTTTTCCATTTGTATACAGAAAAATATTGTCACAACTAGACTGTTAAAAATTGTTCAATTAAAAAGATCTAGCAAAGAAAAATTGTTGGTTAAACATATAAAGAGGCATTACAATTCAATATAATAGAGGTTGTTTACAGAATTTATTAAAAAAAAATTAGGGAATTAGGATTTCAGGTCAGTAAAAAAGAAAAGTATATAACTATACTGAACCATTTTCCATTTTTTAAGCTTCTTTTCCGACTGGATTTCAATCATCATTTCAAAGAAATTCAGTGACTAACACTCATGCAACCAACACCCATTTGTATTTACCCCTTTTTATGGCTGTTTATACTGGGAAAATTAAATCTCACAAAAGAATCTCGAAAACATGACTCTGGTGTTTGTTCTGTTAGATATTATCTGTAGACAAAGCTTTGCTTATCTCCAGGTCTCCTCTGCTCTTCTGATTTCAATCTCATTTCCCCTGTCCTTGGGATCTCATGTCTGCTACGACCTTCAGCTTGTTAAATATTCAGCGGAAAGTTTATGGACTTTCCCATAACCTTGATTAAAAGCCTATGGGGAACCTGAATGCTGAAAAATAGCCCCTTATTTGAAAAGAAACTTGAGTACACTGTGCTGATTTCTGTTTCACTAATAGTATTTATAATCAGCAGTCACTGGCACAGGGTCGAGGCCAGAGGAAAAAAACGATGAATCACACTTACCAGGTTAATAATTATTGAATTATCATTACTTAATTTCACAAAGTGGAATTTTTGGGAGCAATACTGAGAGGGAGTGGAAAGAACATACTTTAAAAAAAGATCATTCAAAGAAAACAGATAAATATTTGTCTTTGACCCCCTTTGAAAGTGCACCCTGTCACTATTGTGAAGATGTGAGTTTCTAAGGTTTTAGGTACCTCCATCCCTTACCCCAAAGAATTACTGCAGTCCTGTTCTCTGCCTGGAGTCTTGCCAGTGCCTTGGATACGTTTCCAACCCTCAAACCCTGAGGCATTCTTGGTGCACCACTTTTTTTCCAGGGAAACATGACAGGAAAACAAGCAGACAAGCAAATTGTTCAGGTGCTTTTCAGTATTTTCTTTTTGTTAGAGTAATTAACATAGAGAGCCAGGTAAAAAGCAGCTCAATGTACTCAAGGAAATGTCTGAGTCACTGTTGAGCATCTTTAGGGTACCAGTAAGAGTTATTAGATAGTACAGGAGGCTCCCACCTCCTCAATCATTTACTTTTTCATTGTCTCTTTTTCTATTCTTGGTCTTTGTTCCTCTTTCAATAATGGACAGAGATCTTTTATAATTGTCAGGTGATTAAAGACCCATCAGGTAATTTTGTGCTTAACTATTATATCCTTCCTGCTTTAGGCTTCAAAATAATTTGTTCTGAGTGATAGACCTATTTCTGATCAAGACACACTAAATGGAAGATGTCAAATTTTATTGTGCCTTTACAACTGTATCAGTACAAGATGCAGTAATTTTCTTCATCAGCCTTTTGAAATTATCTGAATATGGGACGAAAAGAGCATAAAAGACAAGTAATGTCAAAGATTAAAACTGTGTTTAAGCCTTAAGGAGAGCTACTGCAGGGGATCCTATATTGCCAAACACAATCCTCAATCACACATCAAGGGTTTGCCACATGACACTCAGATGGTTTTGTGAAGACAGATGACTGCATCATATCACATACACAGGGGGACAAAAAAACTCAAACCAGCCTTACACAATAAACCTCCCTCTTCATCGTAGATCACAATACTTGAAGAAATTATAATAAAAATCAAAACATATGTTACTTTCATTATTACTGTCTTTTATTTAATTGTCCTTGAACTGAAGTGACTTCATCTAAAGTTATGTTTGCTATATACAATTGCGAAGATGTATATACAGATTATATTGAACTATAATCATACATTGCTTTCTGAGTGGAATACCCATGTGTTGCATTGATTGGGATCCCTGAATAAGACGCAAACCACTGGAGATGTTTAAACAGCTATATTCTTTCTAAAGTACTCTTTAATTAATGTTGTCTAGAGCACTAATTATGAAAGCTTGTAAAGCCTAAAGCCTGAAAACACTTATGCACCTACTTAACTGTGCTCATTCAGGGTAGACCCACTGAATTCACTGGAACTGCTCAGAGTTGCTAATTTAACTAAAGAACGCACAGAGGCTGCTGCAGGTTGAAAGCTGAACTCAGCTCTGCAGGGCTGTGTCTGGAGTGGGCTGCAAAGCATTTTGCCCTCTGGTGTTCCCAGTAGCAAGGGGAGGTCTCCCATAGGCAGACCTGCCTTTCCCCAGAAAAGTGTGGAGCTGCTCCCTGACAGTCTCTTTGAGAAAATGTTGAATTAACCAAAACTGAGCCATCAGTCAGCGGGATATGAGATGTATGCATCTGTACATACATATGTTTCGATGCACACATAATTTGTTCACATAATGAAGGCAGATAAATATGCATATATGTGCATATATACAAGTAGATCTCCTACACAGCGGAAAATACTGACGTTAAAGAGAAGCCAAATTACTGCTACTGTCAATGGAAAACTCCTAAATCTATTTAAAATAGAATACTTGCATTTCTAATTCTATTCTTTTAACATTATAAACCGGTTTTATTTTGCTAAACAGATTCCTATTTTTTTAGTTACAGTTGCAAACAGAGAAAAGTTTTTAAAGGATTACCAAGCTTCTCATTTCTAAGCAACCATTCAAGCTTTAGCTACTTCACCCTTCCGCTTTAGTCATAACCATTAAAATGACATTGGAAAGTTTTGGCATATACGTGCTTTGAGATTGAGATTAACAGCTCCTAGAAGTTCGAACTAACTTTGATATTCTTTTTACAAAATATTTTTCCTGAATTTCCACACCTTATTTAAAAGAAGAGAACCTGACTCAAGGAAAAAAGTGGGAACTACGTGCCAGAATTACATTTCAGTTATATATTGCAGCCTCTTCATATTCTCATCAATCCTTTCTGATTTTTGGCTTGGTTGTGCCATCTTTGGTGCACAAGCATTGGTTCCTCAGCCAGTTGGCAAAGTTCAAACATATTTTCTTGCCTCAGCTCTTGGCAGGTCCAACAGTGGCTTTGGAGGCAGTGTTTGGCCAAGTGGACATAAAGGTCCCCTTTGTAAGCTTGTCTAAAATATGTAGCTAAATTCAAGAATCATAGAATAATTTAGGTTGGAAAAAACTTTTAATATCATCAAGTCCAGCCATCAACTCAGTACTGCCAACTCCACTCTCAATCATGTCCCCAAGAGCCACACCTATATGCCTTTTAAGTTGCTGACTCCCACACTTTTTCCTGGGCAGCCTGTTCCAGTGCTTTCCATCATCATATCCCAGTCCCATTCCTCTGCTGAGCAAAAGTAGATTGACTGTGCGTTATCTCAAAGATCACTCACTGACAACTGCGCTAGAACCAACAGAGCATTTCTCTCTGGAAATCTCTTCACTGGGCTCCCCAGCTCTGCTAGACCCAAGGAAGTGTTGAGGAGCAAAAGGAACACTAGTCTATAGTCAGACCAGTCTTTAAGTAAGGTTCTATAATTGCTGTAACCATTAAAGATTAAATAAATAAATTTAGAGGCTTCTTATTCAAAACTCTCTGTCCATCCTATGACTAAATAAGCAAAATGGTTTATAGAAAAAACAGATTTGACTCAAAGCTCATGCAGCATATGCAAAAGACACCGAATTAAGAGTATGTAAGAAGTCTTGATCCTCATTTCACTCTCTTCTGCATGTTTGGCTTTGAAACCTCAACAGACTCTAAATGTACGTACTGATAATAATCGTGTCAATCAGGCTTAATACAGAACCCCTGTAAACCCTTCCATCTTTGTGAAATGAACAACTACATAATGAAAAGCCAGACCAAATAACTTAAATATGTCAAAAAGTAACATTTTTTCACTTTTAAGAGAACACTGGAAGAAGGGAAACTGACTTGGCAGAGAATTTATCTCCAGTTCTCTCAACCCAGTGTGTCGTTTATGGGCCTGGGCTATTGCAACAGCACATGGGGCAAAGGCATCGCTGCTGCAGACAGACCCATTCTCCCTGTCCTGCACCACATTATTTATGCCAACTGCATGGATGCAAGACATCAAGCTTCTTCCTCCTAACACAATACAACCAGCTAGACTCAATCTCAGGCATGGATTCAGTTGATGGCTGGAAATACACACTAATTTGGGGCCTCAACAATCCAGACTTCTCCACACGTGTGCCATCCTTTCAGTTACTTCCACAGTGAGGCAGGATGGAAGCTTGTGACATTAACAATAACAAAAAGGACACTTGCTCCATCTGCACATCCATTTGGGGGCCCTGAGCAGAGGAAAACAGGCACGTCCACTGTCCACTGGCCCTCTACACCTGGGATGAAACCTGACAAACAGGTAGTTACACTTCTGAATCTGCCTTATGGGACACACACCCCATATACCCATGGTCCTACACCTCAGACTGCTGCTACACCAGGGGGACCCCCAGGTCCTCCAGCCAAAGAGACGGATGACAGAAATTACACCACATGTCCACGTAGGGCTACTGCTGCCTTCAGTTATACCTGTATCCTAAAGACCTCAGGAGTGGTGCACTTCTAGACAGGACTGAAAACTCATTTCATACAAAGTGTGATTTGCTTGGAACATCACCTGTCATTTGACACTGTAAGGTGTGTGAAAGGGATTATTTGCACTATTTAAGGATCATTGAGCCTTTTCTCATCTCACACAAAAATGATACATATTTGCAATCCGTTTCTGTAGTTGCTATAAAAAATGCAGTACTGACTAGGAAACTAAGAGAATACAAATGAGACATTATCATTTGATCTACAGCGTTTCCTTAAAATTCCAAATCTTGCTACAGGAGCTCTCATGCATGCTGAACACCATCATCATTAGATAATTACTCATTATAAATGAGCACAGGCTAAAGTCAGACATAGTGTTCAGCTTTCCAAGCACATATAAGTTTCAATGTTAAAATTAAAATATAATATAATTCAAACCAATTTTTTACTGATCAAAGGTGCTGAATTTGCATATAGGTAGTTTGTTTTCCTGGTGACTAGGAAAAATCGGTCTCTGTAGTACTCAGCCACTTGCAGAATCTCAATGTAAAAGATTATTTCAAACTTAGATTAATACATTTTTTTTTCTTTTCTGAGTGCCAGAACACAGATCTCTGGAGAAACTGGTCTATAGGATGATATATGTTAATTAGATCTTGGGTTTATTTCATGCCTGTGATTTGTACCACGTTACCAGCCTGTGGCATCTACTGGATGATTTGAAAAATACCTTCATAGCTTCAGTTTCCAGCAGCAAACTGGAGATGCCCATCTTTCAAGAGCCCACAACAGTAAGTTTGTTATGCACTCAAAGTTCTGAAACCAAAATATGCCACATCCCTTGAAAATGCAGCCTGGGATCAGCACTGAGCTACTCTTATTTTGTGTGTTGTGGTGGAACAACGCAATCTGCAGATCTGACTGGGAGTCACAGCCCTACAATATCCCACTGGCACAGACAGCTTGTGGTTGTACATTACAGCTATAGGTGTGGTTGTACCTTAAGAATGGTCTTATGTCTAATTCTTTCACTGCTGAAAAAAACAAGTGATCTCTTCCACCACCCCAACCCCCTTCATGTCCAATATATTTGCATTTATTCCTAGAAGATGTAATTTCTGCAGATCTATCACTTTATTTATTCATTGCACTTTGCAGTGAAGTTTGCCCATGGTTGTGCCTACTACACTGAGGCCAAGAGTTTCCTAATTTATGTCTTGTCATTCATAGTTGCCAATATTAACTGCAATGATTTATAGATTGATAGTTCTAGCAATTAACAACTTCACAGTTCCACCATATTTGGTGAAAAATCTTTTTTGGAAAAGGTCCCCCCTTTGGTGAGACAGAAAGCTTGTGCCATGTATAACTTCTGTCCCAAAGCCACTGTATGGACCCCAAAGTCGGACTGGAAGAATGTATCTGTCACCAGGCAGAGCAGGACCAACCAAACCCACACTAATACCAGAAACTCATTCAGAGGTAGATATATTTTTAGATACGATCTGGATGGCAAACAAGGACTCTTCTAAAAGGCAGCGCTAAGATCAATATGTTTTGGGAAAAGAATATTACAACCCTATTGTTCTGCTGCTGAATATGTGACCAAGCTGAAGCACATGAAAGGACAATGAAGAAAAAATCTGTATGGCCTGAGTGAACTGTTCTGTCCATAGTTTCAGAGCTCTTTTTTTCTCCTCAGCCATTCCTCTGTCTGCTCTATTTAATCAGGGCTGCAAATTGCCTTGTACACTCACGGTTGCTTGTATTTTTTTCCAAACAAAGCAGCACAATCAATGCAACATTACTGTTGCAGTTTATATTTCTTACACATGAAACTAGAATTATTTTCACATCAAATAAACCAGGTCTTCTAGCTCAAGATTCTCAAAGAGTAATTTACAAATACATTTTACAGCTTCTTCTGGCACGAGCAGAAGTTACATAAATTACTGACACAATGGGAAGAAAAAGGTGAGATCCATCAAGGACTCCAGAGAAAGATCTCTTTTTCCTACAAACCACAAAAGAAAAGCATCATCCCGGTTTTCAGCTGAAATTCTCTTCTGAAAAATGGACTTTTTGAAAAAGAACTAAACCTTGGGGTTTATCTTACTGATTTTACAGTGAGATCTGCTAAACACAATGCTGTGCTTTCTTTGTGACACCTTCACCCACCTCTAGTCTCTGACTGGGTTCAATGTTATTTTTCTCTCTGCAGTACCTGCAATTATTCTTTGTACCTCACTAAGAAGCAGAAACTGTGAAAAACCCAAAGGTAAGCTCTGAGCAGATGGGTGTCTGGTACAGTCCTCAGTGAGAGTTATGAAGATAGTAGAGGATTTTAAATTCTGCCAGATTTTCCTACTGTATTGCTAATTGACCAAATTATATTATTTCTCCATATGAAACAAAATGAAAAGTCATTGAGAGAATCCAATGGAGTCCTTAATTTTTTATATTATATTAAATTTATATATATATATATGCAGATCT
>WBMZ01000193.1:0-67983 GCA_013400975.1 Atrichornis clamosus
CCACAAGCTCTTGGCCTGTTCATTGCTGTTTTTCAAAGACAGGTTTGTGGAATCAGTTCGTAGAGGGCAAATTGCCTGCCCCTCCTTCCTTGCCTGTCCCTTCTGAATAGTTTATAGCTATCGGCTGCAGTGCTCCAGTCATGTGATTTGTCCCACTGAGTTTCAGTGCTTCTGATTAGATCTGCACAGTCATTTCCAATTCTTGTTACCCATTCTACGTGTGCTGGTGTATGGACATTTCAGTTGGGCTATCATTTGTGTCAACTTTTTAGATGGAAAAGCCCTGGTTCCTTTGAGGTGTTTCATAGGTGTTTCCCTCATAGTTTTTAATTCATCAGCAGCCCCTGACTCTTCGTTGTTAGTCAAAACGCCATCCCCTTCCCTCTCTAAGTCTAGTTGGTTCTGTCTTTAAAGATAAAAGTATTCTTCAAGGTCCTCCAGAAAGACTGCAGATGCAGCGCAATACTTGGCATTCCAGTCCAACTTGCAAGACTTTCAGTCTGGAGTTTCTCTCCACAGAAATTTTACACTGATAACTTACAACTGTGTGGATCAATTTCTCTGTAGTCTGTTCAGTTGGGAGGGCATAGTAGAAAGGGGCTTGATTTCTGCAAACCCTTAGTCATTAATTTCCTTCTCAGTACACTTAGAAAAAATGTTTAGGTATCCAGAACTCCTCTGGATACATCAAGGATCCACCTCGTATTTCTAGTCAAGAATAAACTGAAAGAAATACTTACTTTGATTCCTTAAGCAAGCTAACTTACAAGGAACTGATAAGCTGTACAGCTTCAAAAGGCAGCAGAGCTCCATCTGTAGGGATAATATGCAGGTAGCATCTTGGGAACAGGAGAAAATAAACGCAGGCTGATGATAAGTCATTTTCTTTATGGCTTGTATATAGAGCAGAAGAAATCTCAGTAGCCTAGATAGTGAAATACTTCATTGTAAGAAAAAAAGCATTTTCCAGAGGGCAGTGTTCATGTTCAGAAACAATTTTTCCTGTAGATACAGCAATGCACTTTTCTGAGGTACATGGCATTTGACATTTCTTTGTTTTTGACAGGAAAAAGTGGCCCTGAATGCAAGCACTGTAGGGCTGATCCAGATAAGGAGTGCCGGTTTTGTTCGTGTTACTTGTGTGGTGGCAAACAGGATGCTCACATGCAACTCCTGTGCGATGAATGTAATATGGCTTATCATATATACTGCCTGAATCCTCCCTTAAGCAAGATACCAGAAGATGAGGACTGGTAAATATGCAAGGATGATTTACTTACCTATATTGACATTCTATACATGGTACCTTTTTGTTATTTGTACCTCATGAGAGAAAATACTGAAGATGTTTTTAAATTCTGGGGTGTTTTCATCCATCTACTTAATATAAAGATTATGTTTTCTCTCAAGATAATTCTTTTAAATCATTCACAAAGGATTAGTAGTAAGCTTTAATGACCATTATGGAATTTCAAGACTGGTATGTTCATTTTATTCATTATGATCTTCTGTGACCTTACCTGATCTGATTGTATTTATCAACAGTTGTTGTTCCTCAGCCTTTTCATTTTTTAAAAGCTTCACTGCTTGAGCAATTCGCTTACGCTCACACTTCTCTGTCCCTTCATCTTCTGTCCCTGTTGCTGCCCCTGTGCTCTTCATTACCTCTGGTACATTCATTTTTCATGCTGTGGAAGCACCACCACCTTGCTGCTCTTCGTTTCTTATGTACTTATGTCTTTATTAGCTGACTACAATTTACCCTGTTCATATTTATCACTTGCCTGTGACTTGCATGAGATGCTAATCCTTTAGAAATGAGTAATAAATAAAAGTTTATTCTAATAAAGTTTTCCGTTATATAGACTTCATTAAATGTCTAAGATGTCTGTGAATACTTTACATGGAATCTCTTTGAACCTTGTAATTATATTTTATGTAAAAGTAAGTGTAAATCCTTCAGAAGTTTTAACATTCTCTGTAAATTAATAACTCAATATCTTACTCCATATTGGATTCCATAATGTTTTTTCGTCAGTGCCAGACGTTCTGCCTGCTTTCTGGGGCATCTATTCTCACAGTAAAGAATTTCTTACTAAAAGCTAAACTGGAAGGTGCTTTAAGGTCTCCCTGAAGACATTTCTTCAGACTGAACAGCCCCAACTCTCTCAGCCTGTCTTCATAGCAGAGGTGCCCCAGCCCTCTGATGAACTTGGTGGCCTCCTCTGGACTCTTTCCAGCAGGTCCACATATTTCTTGTGTTGGGAATGCCAGAGCTAGATGCAGCACTCCATGCGGGATCAGAGCAGAGTAGAGGGGGAGAATCACTTCCCTTGACCTGCTGGCCACACTGCTTTGGATGCAACCCAGGATTAGGGTTGGCTTTCTGGGCTGCAAGTGCACATGGATGGGTCATGGTGAACCTTTTGTTCACAAACACCCCCTCCTCTCCAGAGCTAGTCTTATTCCATTCCTTGAATTATGACTTTCCACAAGTTTAGTTCATATCATTATAATGTGTTGAAAAATGGCTGTCAAGCTTTGTAGCTTGTTTTTATTTGCTGTATAACTAACAATAGGAGTCTTAATACCTATACATGCAAGTAGATAGCTGCATCTGTGGATGAAATCACTTGGTTGTAGAGGTACAACCTGACTTACAGACCTGGCTTATGTGAGCTAATTTTGGGAGGCTTGGTGCGACCAGCCCTGTGCCATCTTTATACATGGTCGTTATGCTGGGCAAAGCAGCATCTCCTACCAAAGAAGTTTTTGCACTCCCTTCTTGCACACTAGCAAAGAGTCATGACTGTCTGATTATTAACTTACTAACAGTTTGGTTTAGAAGTGGAAATATTTCCGTTTTGTATCTTTAGAGAGCAAAATCTGGCAAGCTCTCTTCAGGGTTTAAGCCTTCAGTTTAGGAAAGGATAAATTTGTCTTGTGGGGATTAAGTCACTCTATATATGAAAAAGTATTTAATACTTCATACAAGATTCAGTTTAAAAGGTATTAAGGTTATATGGTCACCCTATAAAGAAAGAGGGAATTCACCTTGTGAATTTGTGTTATGTCATGTTTGTTCTTTTAATGGTCATTGCATGTGCTTTTTCTGTAAGCAACTGTAATATTCTTCAAAGTCTTAGACAATTTCAGCTTCTTACATTATTATTTCTTTTAATCTACATGGCTTCATTGTTTTAATGGTTCAACACCTTTATTGCGATACTGAAATCTATTCCTGTGGTCATTAATCATTAATTCTTCTATTCATGTCCACATACAAAACTTAATTACTAAATCAAAAACAGTAGTAGTAGTAGTAGTAGCAGTAGTAGTTACCTGAACTAGCTCATCAATGTTAGTGTAGATCAGGCTTCCTCTTCTAAAGATGTATGGGCCAAATCCAGACTATGGGAGCCAGAAACATGGACGGTTGCCTTTGTATTTGTGTTCCTGGAGTAAGATTAAAATGTTATTGCAAACAGCAGAAGGACCACTGTACTCCCTTTCTCTCTCTGCTGTAGTCACTGCATACTAGTATCTCCTGCTTTCCTACCTGAATGGCTTTGTGTTGGTTGGAGTGAGTCTCAACATTATATTCTATGTGGCTTCAATGTTGTGGAGTGAGTGAGTGAGTGTACATGTGTTTCTACGCACAGTATGTCATACTTTGGCTCTGTTTGACATTCAGCTACCTCAAGTAAAATTTGTTGCACTACTAGCAAAAAATAAGGGTAGACTGGGCAGGACATAGACCATGACTACTGGTTAGCAACATACACTAATCTCAGCTGTCTTCTCCTTTACATGATGTACATGAAAGTTGACTAAATGAAGAGAGAATATGGGAGACATGGGAATTTCTCACATACCATGTGAGAAAGAATAGTTACATGTTTTGCCTCTAGCACTCTAGCTTTAAAGATATTGAAAGGCCCTTTTGTTTTTAAAGTTGACAGTATTTGTTCAGGTTGGGTTCATTTTTTAAGCCATAGGCTTCAGTTGCTTAAGACTGGTATATGCTTGCTAGGTTGAAATATTCAGTCAAAATAAAAAAAATTTACACTATTTTGGCTACAAGAAATGTATTGCCATTATTATGAACTTAATTGAGAATTTACTAAAACCTTTTTTTAGGTATTGTCCTTCCTGCAAAAATGATTCTAATGAAGTTGTAAAGGCTGGAGAAAAGCTCAAACAGAGTAAAAAGAAAGCAAAGATGCCATCTGCCAGTACTGAAAGCCAGAGAGACTGGGGAAAGGTAGAGTGTGTTTTAGAAATAGCTGTTACTCTGATTGTTCATGTATGTGCTACATCTATATTTCTGCCTATATGCACTGCATAAAATTCAATACTGGGTTGCAGAGATGACAAGACAATGTTTAATCCTGCCCACTGTCTACTGGCAGTTAAAGCAGTGGAAGAATTATTAAGGTGACTAGAGGTGTAACCAAACAAAAAAAGACAACCCCCAACTCCCCTTCCACACCCATAACCACATACTACTTAATTTAACATTCCTTTTAACAATTGTTAACATATTTTAAAGTATGTGTTTGTTATAATAGACAGGTTGCATGATCTCTGCATTGAATTTGTAAATAGTCTTCAATATTATAATCCTGATTCATCTTGTCTGATGTATTTGTAGGGCATGGCCTGTGTTGGTCGCACTAAGGAATGCACTATTGTTCCTTCAAATCATTATGGGCCTATACCTGGTGTTCCTGTCGGGACAACCTGGAAATTCAGAGTTCAGGTATGTTATTTCAAGATTAGCTGTAATTGAAGAAAGTGGGAATAATAGTGAATGGGTTGGGCACTAAAATAAATTTAGATTGACAATTGCCATTTTCACCAGGACTAAGTAAAGCAAATATACTTTGATTCTAATATTGGAAGCAATGCCAATAGTGGTGAAGGTTGAAGTATACTGATTTTACCATGCAACTTAATAAAAAGTCTGTTGGAATTAGGATAAGCATACTTTACATTAACATTCTCAGTGGGATACTTAGTGAATAGAGTCAAATATTTTCTGAAGCATGTACTTCACATGAACTGATTTTCCCATGCAGGGGGTGTAGCCTGCAGATTTTGAAAATATTATGTGGTATCACTGTAAATTGGCTCTGTAGGTGTTTTTGGTCATTTGTAATAGATGTTCAGATCTGCTCTTAGGCTGATGAACAGCTTTAACCACTGCTACTGAAATGCACTGTCTGTTCAGCTTTTGGTGTTTTTTGAACCGTCTCATTTTCTGTTTCAAGTATTCCTTAGGCTCTGTGGTAAACTAGATTGGTAAAAAACTGGCAGAAAAACAATCCCATCTAGGGTAGGAGAGGGCCTAATTTTCCCAGTCTGTTTCACATTTTGGTTATGTAAGCACAATGCCAGTACTCAACTGGGCAGGAAAAAACAAAGCAGGGAGGATGGCATAGCTTCATTTTGTGCCGGTACTGATTTTTTGGTGGTTTCAAAGTGTCCAGCAAGCTACAAACTTCCTCTCTTTTCCCCCAGCCTGAGCCAATAGCAATGATTTTTGGTTTACCTTTTTTAATTGCTTTTTCATGGAAATGATGGAAATATATACTTCTTTGTTTTCTAAATCAGTTAGCTCTTTGTCTCTTGCATGTGTAAATGATTGTAATTGATTGTTTTCTGTCATATTTGAAAGAATAGAAACAGGATTTTTTAAACCACTTGAGAAGGGGCAAGGCAAGAATCAAAACCCTCATCTGATTTATTTTATGACTTGAGTTCTTTTTGTTGGCTGCCAGATTATGTAGAGTCTAGTAAGTAAGAGACCTTTCTAAAATAACTTAGGCAAATTCAAAATATCAAAATCAATTTTTATTTTCACTGCTTCCGTAATAATTGGAATCACTAGTTCACCTTTTTGTTAGGAATTCCATTGGTAACACAGAAGCTAATAGTTTTCAGGTATTTTTAGTACTAGTAGGAAAAAGGAACAGAATTAGATTGCTGCTTTTGTCACAAAATCCAGCAAAGTATATTAATTTTTATATATATATATTTGTGTGTGTTGACTAGCTGTCAAAAGGCAATTACCACTTCCGCATAATTAATTGATTTGGGGTAAAAATTAAGTACTTTGTCCTTTTATTTAAAAGATTGAAGTGTTTTCTACATAAGAAGTAAAATTACTCTTTTGTTTCTCATGTCTAGTCTTTTTTATGAGAAATGAGTTTGTCTCAGCAAAACTATGAGAATTTAGATACTGTAGTTTCATTATTTCTGATTTGCATAGTTTTTTTATGACACAAACTCTCTTTTCCCTAGAAGGAAATTGACTAAGTATTGCTTCTGGAGAGAGCATCTGAAGAGCATCTTTGGCATGAATTACTTACCAGAGTTCATCTTTGGGGTGAATCACCTACCAGAAATCCAAATTTAATTGATAAAACCTGGATATGAAAGAAGGGAGGGAGGAATGAATTAAAGGATGTTTGACACAACAGGAAAGAGGAGTGCTTTAGTGGGGCCTTTTTATCCAGCATACTCATAAATGCTCTGGTAAAACTGGCAAATAGCTGATAAAGTTAAGTGAGAGTGCTAAGTTTTTGTGGATAGCATACATGGGGCTGGGAACAGTTCTAAGTATATAATTTATAATGGGCTTTCAGCTACTTACTTCTTATTTAGCAAAGAGATAGTCTAATAGCTAATTTTGAAAGATACGTCATTTTAATACCCATTAATGATCAAAAAAATAAATACTAAATGATTGTGAAATGAAGGCTCAGGATAATAAAATACATTATTATGAACAGCAATCAGGATGATTAAAGGAATGGAATTGTTTCCATTCATCTGGAAAATATTGAAAATTGTGTATGGTATACATGTCTACAAAATGATGTACATTAAAAAAAACATGGTACCAATATACACACTTCTGTAATGTCAAATTTACAAATTTGTAATGTCAAATTTCGTAAGGTGGTCATGAAAAAATGTCAGCTGCCCACTTCAAAATGACTGAAAGTGGTACTAGTTCATATGAAGAATGGTACTGCTGTGAACTCTTTTATCCTTTGGATACTATGAATCCAAAAGTTTTAAACAGTCAGAGGAAGTCAGAGCCACTGGACTGCTGGAGGCTGAGAAAATGTGCAAGGAAGTATCGTGTCCTTGCCTAGTTTTCATACTGTGCACAGCTCTAATCTATTGTTAAAAAGTGAATTTTTAACCAGCTGGGTATTTAGTGTATTGTGTTATGAAATTTCAAGACTATAGAAGAATGTAGACTTTAATGAAAGTTGCTTAGAAGTGTGGGCTGGGAAAAGGAGTTCAGAAGTGCAAGAAGCAGAATGAGAAAAACAGGCAAAATCAAGGTCTGAAAGAAGATACGAAGGTAGAAAGAAGTGTTGTAATTGATTTTATGCTGGAAGCCTTCATTCTATCAACAGTATTTTTGGCATCACATACTGAGAAAATGTGTAATTTAACGTATAGTCTCTTTTTTATTCGTAAAGTTTGTTGGATTTTTTTTCTAATAGTTGATAGTTTGAAACAATATTAAATAAATTTTTGTGGGAGAGAGTCCAGCAGACTTTAATGACATTTCCAGATTATGATACAGCTGCAGCTTTCAGGTGGTCATGTTGCAGATTATTGAACATTCACTACCAGAGAGTTAGCCTTCTTGGAGAACTAGTCCATGATCCATATAGTGTTGCAATGGCCTCTTCTGTTTCATTGGGCAGTGTGATAATACACCTCTGCATGGGTTGCATTTACAGTGTGTCACCTTAATAGTCCCTAGCGTAATAATCTTTACACCGGGATCTTCCTTGGTTAAAAATTGTAAAATGTTACTAAACTGGCAGATCTCCTTCTGCTTTGAATGGCTCTAAATGACTGTGCAAGTGGAGTACAACAGTGAGTACAGTCTTAGGTACTGCTTATGGAAAGAATAACCAAGATTTTTCCTGAAGAAAAAAATGTACCTTTACATCTTGTCTACCACTGTCCTACATTGTCCTTCTGCTTTTTTGGATGGTCTTACTTTTAACTTTTCTTCCTTAAAAACAAGTGGAATTTCCATCTTTAATGGCAGTGCTACATTAACTATCCGCACAGAAACCGCTGTACAATATTTTAAACAGAAAGTTGATTGTAAAAGTAGTTGTAGGTGGCTTTGAAAAAATTGCTAGAAAGTGGCTTTTTTCTGTTGCCAGGTGAGCGAAGCAGGTGTTCACAGGCCCCATGTTGGTGGAATCCATGGACGCAGTAATGATGGAGCTTATTCACTTGTACTAGCTGGGGGATTTGAAGATGAAGTGGTATGTCATTCATGCGAGCAATAGTCTTGCTGTTCTAATGCATCAAATGTATCAATGTCTGTAAATACAGAGTTATATTTGTTGTTGATTCTAAAACTAATGTTTAGACAAATATGACTGTGAAAAAATTAGCTACTACTGATAAATTAAGTAGTTCTTATTATTTTGGAGGTTAAAATCTTAGCAAATCATAAAGAATGCTTATGCTCAGACTTACACTCAAGCAAAACATCAATTACAGCTGGATTTTACATTGTTTAGAGTAGTTACATTTCAGTATACTTTAGGAGTCTGAATTCAGCATAATTTAAAATCTAATTGTGTAATTGTATGCAAATAATATGTTTTATGTTCTGCTTTGGTCATGATTTTATTGCATTCTAAACAGTATTTCTAAATATGTGAGACATTTATTTCAATGAAGCAAGAATAAAAGATAGGTGTTACTGGATTCTATGAAGTTCTGAAGGTTCTTGGCTCCTGGTGATGAGCACTTTCAGAACTTTTTATCAAAGTCTCAGAATCTTGTACTATGATCTCTGAATGCACTGGGAAAATGTTCTACTTTGATGTTAACATCTAAGTAGAGCAACAAAAGCAGGAAGTGCTTTCAATTTTCATCTCATGGTGTTGACCAACATATATTTATGAAGAGATTACTGTTTCCTGCAATTAAATAATGTTTATGCAAGATGCATCCCTTCCTGCAGTTCTGGTCCATCAGGTGAAATTTTGAATCATGCATCAGGTGAAGAATAATGAAGTAAGCAATCCGGTTTTTTAAAACATGCGTAACTGTCAATCACAAGGAAAAGGGCACAGAAGAAAAAAGATAAACATGTGAATGAAATAGCATCAGAATGTAATATATTCTTTGCCAACAGCATCTACCATCTGCTGCTGTTGCTGCTGTTGCTGCTGCTGCTGCTGCTGCTGCAGAGTATTGCCTCTGAAGGCGTGTGTGTCTCTATTTGAACAAGTGGCATGAGGAGGTACTTGGTGTTTGGATATGGCATCCTTAGTGTCTACCCCAGCCTCTTGGACCCCAAGAACACTTGCTCACTAGTTGTATCTGCTATTCTGGGTTGCTGCAGACTCCTTTTTTATTCTTTTTTACGGTGATACTGATGCCTCCTTATTTCTGAGACAGTAATTATTCCATTAAAAATATTTAATAAATTTAATCAGGTCCTTTGCATGTCTTTTCAGTTCACCTACGTGATGTTGTGACCATGTGTTTTTGTAGACACCTAAGTACTGTCATAGTCTAGAAGACTTATATAAATTTGAAGAGGCATAGTAGGGGAGAAATATTGCAGAAAATACCCTAAAAATTTGTACAAATGTCAGGTTTTTTTCTGTTTTCTAAACTAAGAATAGAAGGGAGAATTTTTTTCCCAGTTACATTACTGAAATTAATTTTTCTTCTGTTCTTTTTTCATATGCCAGATTTTATTTTCCAGTTTCCTTCCATTTTCCCTGCTTTTTTTGGAAGAGGTTGAGATTAAACTCCTATAAGAATATGCACAGAAAAATCGAGTTCTATACTTATAAGTATCATAAGTATTTAATTAATTCAACAAACAAAACTTTTAAATAAGAATGCAGGTAAAAACCTCTGCTCACATCTGTTTGCTTTGTTGTATGAGTACCAAAAAAGAGAGGTGACCCTTACCTGAATTTCAAAGTTATGACAAAGATACTTTGTATAAGGTTTTATAAAATTGAGAGATAAAGGCATTTTGGAAGGGTGTTACACTGTATGCTTATGTCACACTGCTGATGTGTGCCATCTTAATGCTCTTCTTGTGGCTTTAAATCAACAAAGTCACATTTTGGGGTAAAATAATTGCAAAATTACATTAGAGGAAACATAATTCACTGTCTAGCTTTCAGATATTGCCATTTTTATGCCGTGGCTTTGGACACTTGTAATCCTGGAGACCCAGAATTGTCTCCAGTTTTCTGAATTTGGGATGTTCTGGATATGTTGGAGTGCTCATTAACGAGTTTTGTCAATTCTGTCAGATCTGCCCTCATGATTGAGTATTGGTATGGTCATGGCTTACAAAATGAGCATTGGGTGAAATTGTTTTACACATTAAGCTTCATCCTCATTTCTAATTACATGTGTATAAAATATTTGTATATTAATCTGTTCCCTGAAAATGTTTAACTTTGAATTTTAGTCACAAGTTACATGGCTTCCCTATAGTTAGCTTTAATTTTGAATATGCTAATAATGCTGTTAATAATGCTGATCTCCTGGTATTGCTTTGATAATAACCATAACAGGAACATTAGCTGAAGAAATTAAGAAGTTTTTCAGTAATTTATAATCTAAGAATTATTTCAGAAGAGATTAACATTTAAAGACTAGATACTGCATTGATTGTGCAATCACAGTGTTTGTGATGAAAGTATTTTGACTTGTCTGTTCATCAAATCAAGTAGTTGAAGAAATTTAACTTTTATGTTGAAAATTTGCCCTCTTATTTTGTGTCATTATTTTTATGTATCAGGTTGAAACTGCTGTTAATTGTCAAAAGTTTCAAGATTCATGTTTCTATTGGGTTGAGGTAGTGTTGTAAAGATGGTAAATTAATTATCTGGTGTGCTCTAGTTTAATCCAAACAAAAGTTGTTTTTTCCCTAAGTGTTGTTGCACATAGGATCATATGGGAAATCTCCAAACTGATATTCAGAATCTCTCAGAGAATAATACCTGGTGTGATAATTCACATCTTCTTATAAAAGATTCTGAGACTACAAACGAGAATGAGTCTAATGACTCAAAACAGACCCCAGGCAATATACTCATTGTCACACTTCATGACATGAATGTCTCATAGAAAGTGCTTGTCTTTTAGACTTTCCATGCATTGTTTTAACTAGAATTATAGTGGGATAATTAAATTAGTCATATAGATTGCATGATTTTTTTCCCTCAAAAAGCAATCAACCTTTTATCTCCAACCAAGAGTCAAAGGTAACTGTAATTTAAAAATATTATGTCTAAGAACTGTTGTATCTCCTAAGTAAACACTACGGAACAATATCTTAGACCTGAAAAGTCTTTCTGTCTGTTGTATCTTTGGTGAATCTGGTTTGAAGTCAGAACGGATTTTGAATGGAGCAAAAGATAACTAATTCACTCTGGGTAGCCTGAATTCTATATCTTAGAAGCCTATATCTTAATGTTTGGTTTAAAAGCCTGGTGATCCACCATTTTGACACTGAACATGGAAAGGAATAAGAAAAACCTCAGAAAGGGATTCACGTACAGTAGTTATCTAGGACTTTGATTTTTTAAAATGTTACCCTACTTCCATCACCAGTTATCCACCTTCTGCTGTTTCCTGCCTTGAAGCTCTCTTTCTTATAACTCAGACGTAGATTGGTGAACACTATAATGTTGAAATGTTTTCATCGTGGTGGAATGTGGCATGATACTGCCAGGTTCCTGCTGTCAGGGGTTGTGGGCAAGTGTGGGCAAGACTCAGAAAGATCGATTATGATATATTCAGGCTCTGCACTTAATGCAAAGGGTTCTTACTGATTTACAAATGAAATTCTTAGTTTAACTCCTCCTTTTCAATTACACCTTTTACTGCAGTTCTAAACCATGAAATTATTGAAAATAAATCACATGGTGGGCAGATAGACCAAATCTGTCAGTACTTGCATACAGACTTTAATGGAGTTAAATTCAGTTTCAGATATCCCTACTACTAGGGAAAAACATGCTTTCAAATGTAATTGCTTGATAGTTAATATTTGACTTCATTTTTAAAGGCTTAGTGCTTTTTTATTTTGCTTTATCATATTAATCAAACTCTTAGCTCTTATTCATCCCATTTTACTGAGGTGAAATGGTTGAATCAAGGGGTTGACAAAGTGATGATATTTAGGGATTTCTTGTATCAAAAAAGCCAATAAGAGCTTTTTTTGTGGTTGTTCAGACTGAAGGTTGAAGCTCATCTAGAAAATCTGTTTGTGTTTATAATAGCCTATTACTGATAAATGCAATTTTTGCGTTATCTCTTGGAACCAAACTTTGAAATCTGGGCATAATAGCAGAGGTGTTAATGGAAAGAGAAAATAATTGAAAGCTATTTCGAGATACCTGATATTTTAGTAACTTGAGGTAGCAAGTGGCCCTGTCACCTGATGCTTAAAAGCAATCCATAGAAATAAAGTGGTCAAACAATATGACAAAATTCAAAACCTTACTTTCTTCATTCTACATTATTTCTTTGTTAGACTTAAAACTGATTAAATAACAACGTTGGATAGTGGAGTATGATTTAATACAACTCACTGTCTGCTTATGCAGGCTCTCTGAGGCTGACTGGCTTGCAGTACTAGAGCTTTAGGCTTGTCTTCCACTCACACATCTTAGTATGAGATACTGGGTCAATGCTACTGTTGCTGAAGTTCATTTGCTCTATAATGTGATCAAACTTTACAAACAGGACTGTTAAATAACTTTATGGACACAACATAAGAAAAAGGCACATACAGAAGGCATTAAGAGAAGACAGAATAACAAAGTTCTTACTAGCTGTTGAAAGACAGTTTTTGGTGCGAGGAAGTGGAATTAAACTGTGGAAAGCAGAAGAGAAATGGCAGAATTATATACTTTCAGGTAAGAAAATGGGAAGAAGATAGAAAGAAGGGAAGGGAAGGGAAGGGAAAAAACTGGTTTGCCAGGCTATTTTGTTTGGTAAAGAAGAACATACATACACCAGTAATTCCTTTAGCCATATGTTTTCTGTAACTTTTAAACCATTGTCTTCAGTTCTGCTTTCTGACCCTCTTGAGGCAAAAATAGCTTTACCTGTCTCATACTGGCTCTCAGTTGAAAATTGCTGTAGTTGGTAGGAAGAGCCTGTAGGTAGAACTCGAAGCTATTGAGAAATTGCTTTAATGTAAAGTAATTACTCTCAAATGATCTCAAATAATAAGCTGTGAATATTCCTGTCATACTCCACTTTAGGAGTAAAATAAGCCTGATGGAAGGAGGTACTGTAGGTCTCCCATTACGTCTCCAGACTACCAGAGTCCCTATTTCACTACTGCTTGTCAAGGGCTGCATACAAATCCACATTTATTCTGCTCTAAGGACACTGGGTATGTCCATCACTTACTCTCACCATTTTTTAATTTTCATTCCCTAAGAGCACTTAGGCGTTCTCCTGAGCTTTCCTTGTCTCCTGTTCAAGAGCTGCTCTTACCTCAGAGGTACAAATGTTCTCCCACTTCTCTTCATCCAGCTCAGATCAATGGCAAGATCTCTGTTATTTTCCTCCAATTCTAGGAACTGTGTCTTTGTTCCCGGTAATCCTTTTTTTTTCCCTACTGTATCTGATATGAAATAAGGGAATGCAATTCATCTAGAAAATAAAGCAACAGTGAGTCTTCCTTATATTGGAGGATTTTAAAAGAAGTCGTCTTGTAATTTGAGCTATAACATTTATGTTCCATAATAGTTTCACTTATTCTCCATTTTCCTTCCCCTGGATTTCCCATTGTTTATTTATGGATAGAGCACTTGAAAAATTAAAGAGAAGCAAATGTAAGCTATGAAGTGAACCTATATGTTCAAGAGGTGAGCATGTATGTATAGGCCTTCTATCCTCACTATCTCTTCAAGCACAATGTTTTCAGTTTGGTTAGAGTACCACCAAAGAACCACTCAGTCTTTCTCTGAAAACATTGAAAATTTGTTGGTTTTAGGCCATTTACATTTAACCCATTTTCCATACAAGTGTATGCAGCAACAAGTATTCATGTTGTATTTATGCATTCTCACTTAAGGTTTTTTTTTGTTTAAGTCTATAGCAATTTGTCCTTGATTTATGTTTGTCTTTATGCCAAAAAATAAGTCTATTCAGTACTTTCTTCTCATGAAGATTTATCAAATACCTGGTCACTGATAAATAAAACAGTTCATCAAGAACCTGTTCTGTCTTGTAAATAGTTTTCCCCATCTTGCTTTCATATGAAGTGTTTCTGTCTTTCATGTATTTTTTTACATTCTTATAAATATGTTATATCAATATTTATCTCAAAATTATGTTCTAAGAAGAGGGAAAAGATCACCTTCTGGTTTCAGTTTATTTCTGTTTGTATATCAAAAACTGCCTTAACAGTCCTTCCCACTCTGCCACACCATGAATATGTGTTTATTTCTTTCTTTGTTATGAAACCCTGGTCACTCTGATTTCATGACCTTCCAAGATAAGTTTCTCTGTTTTTCTGAACTTGTCACAAGCTTCTTCTTCATTGTCAAAACACAATTTTTTTGAATGGTCATGATACATCAAGCAAATTAATCCTTGTTCATGCTATTATCAGGATCATCTTTGTGTGATCTGTGCATTGTGTTTGCCTTGACAGTCACTGAAAAATGAAATATATTCTGTGATTAATTCCGATTCAGTGATATTTTATACAATTTATTTTACATCCTTTCTTAGTAAATGGTTCTTGTCTGGTTGGTCTTTTAAAGTTATTTCATATATTGTCCTCATACAACTTCATTCTATTTCTGTTGGTTTTTTAGAGATTTATTTCGCAGAGTAAGTAGACTTTTTTAAGAAAGCATATACCAGAGTCTGTACATGTCTTTGCTGGGTTTTGGGTATACTTTTTAACTTCGTAGCATTTGCATTTTATTATGAGCAGGTAACTGCAGCTAAATTTTTGTTAGGTTTTCCCTACATAGAATAAAATTAACATAATTTCTGTAATTTGTCTGTGGCCTTGTTCAGCCAGCATTTCTCTTTTTAACTTTCTCTTTTTCTGCTGTTGTCAGTCATGAAATATCTCTAACAGTCTTGCACTGGATCCTAAATAATGTCAGACTTTTAATAGTGGTAAGAAATTGACTGAATTTTACTACTGCATACATTTACTACTGCATTCAGAATTTTGCTATAAAAATTCATATAAACATTATTTTCCTATTAAGTATTTATCTTCTACAATTGCTCCATGCTTTGTATCAAATATACATTTCCAAATAAATGACACATTAAATACATATATAGCATGTATATTTATATATTTCTGGAAATACATGAATCTGCCAGGAGTAATATGAAATTCTGTACAAGAAGTAGGAATATGGGCTTTACTTAAGTGTATTGATTTTGACTGTTTTCACAATTCATGGCAATTTCATGAAAATTCTACGTAGGAACTATAGTACAGAAGTATTTCAGCTTACAGCATGCGAATCTACATTAGTTTAAACTCTCACTGATTCAGAAGAGTTGGGATTACTATTTCATTAAAGCACCTGCCTTCTGCTTAAGGCAGCACTGTATGTATTATCACTGAGCCCCTTGCACAAGCTGACGTGACTGAGGTGATCCATCCAAGGTGTTTATTAGGTGTTTTACAAACATGATACTCTTGTAAATTCAATGAAAGCTTGGTAGCAAGTAACCGCTTGTTAGAATATGTTCCCTTCCTCAGATTTTTTGTCTTAAAATAGCTTTATAAAAAATGAAAAAGTAGCATTTTTTAAAGTAAGGCATTTTTTTAATCAGAATTTTTTGGTGAAGAGGTTATATCTAGACCAGTAATTTTGTGGTGGTGTACTGCTGTAGGACAGTGATGCTGAAATTGAAAATGTATCTTTCCATGCCTTGGATTCTAGTTTTTCTCTGAGTAAATAGAACAAATAAAGTTGCTTTTTTTTTTTTAAATTGAGTTACCTTACTTTGGAGCATTAAACCAAAGGATAATCTTCTTGCACAGGATCGAGGAGATGAATTCACTTACACTGGGAGTGGAGGTAGAGATCTTTCTGGCAATAAAAGAATTGGAGAACATTCATTTGATCAGACATTAACACACATGAATAGGTAAGTTTTGAAGATAAAATTTATAAGTATTGCAAAACAAAGAGTTGAGTTGTAGTGCTTTAATTTAAACTAACGTTTTGCTATGTTTATTCACTCCTGTACATGCTGTGTTTGTAAACAGTCTCTTGCTACTAAGAGACATTTTATCAAGCATTATGTTTTGTTGCTTTAAAGGAGCATTCACCTCAGTGAAATACATTGCTGTATTGCTGCTGCAGCTTGTAGTCATGCCTCTTGTTGAAATGGTTCTACAGTCACCCTCAAAGGACTCTGTTTTAATTGACTGAGAAGTTTGTCAAAACTCTTGAGTTGGAGTTTTCTAATTCTGGGTGTTTCTTTAAAGTTTCTTTTCCAGTGTGTAAATCAATTATAAATTTAAGTAGGAAGAAAGCATATTCATTTTCCCATGATAAAAGAAATATTTTTTGTTTTGCTAGTCCTTTCTTCCATCATATTTTTCTATGAAAAGCAAGGAATTAGAGTGCTGCTTTATCAAAACAGGTGCTTGAAAAAGAGAATATATATTCAAAAGATGAATTAGATATCTACTTGAAGTGTTTTTTCATCCCCTAAAAGCCTGCCTGAACAAAGAGTACTCCATCCTTTTCTGTTTCTAAGAGCATAATCTATTACACAGTTGACCTCTGAACACCTGTGGGATGCTGAGAGTCGTGGAGAACTTTTGTTTGCCAGGTCTGCTTTTAGATATGATCTGCTGCTCTCTAACAGACTGGAGAGGGATTCTTTCTAACTGTTAGAGGAGAAGGAGGAAAAGCCTGACTTGTCTGCTGAGAAAAGGATGGAGGAAGGGGGAGAGGTTGGGTGGGAAGGGGAGGGGATATGCAATATGAACATGGACAAGAACAAGGAGGGAACAAAGATGGAAATAGTTTTGAGTGATAGGTTTACAAGCATATTTAGTGAATAGGGCAAAGTCATTTTGGGAAACAGAATTAAAAGCTGGACTTCTTTCAGCATTTCTCTGCTCTTAGCAAATGAGAAATCACAGGCAAAACTGTTAGCTTTGAAGGTATGAGTGCACATGGAGTACAACAATGTGCTGCTTTCATTTACTGAGTGTGATACAAGTTTTCAAGCCCTTTGATTCAGAACATTATGATGCCTGTGTAGTTGAATCTATTGGTTTTGCTTGTTCAGATATTTTTACTTTTTAAAGTTTTGTTTTTATATGAGAATAATTTTTAATGTTGGTGTAGTGTGCCTGTCTCTTACTGTTCTCTACAGTGTGGGTTCTATACCTGTACCATGTCTGTTTATAAACCATATTATTTCTTCTGTTCTGAGATCAATCATTTGGGTTGTAGTTGATCCTGAAGGGTTTTCAATCCCTTCAATTAGGCTGTGGTAATAGAAATACTGTTTCTTATGGCAGCCTGGTCTAGTAGGTAGCCATACTGTCTTGCTCCAGGCTTCTAGAATAGGATCTTCCTGGGTAAAGGAATTTGCTTGTCCTTCATTTGGCTACTATGATTCTAAGTCCTACTCTGAGGTATTTTATGTAGCATGTGAGAGTTTTATGGTACTTAGAGCTTTTTTGAATGGTTGTTGTGTGCTTTTTCCTCTACAGTGTTTTTCATCATACTCATTACTTTTTGGTACATAGTTTAAAGCCTTAAAATCTGTTGATGGAGCATAGCTATAGGGAAAGTTTGCCTTTTTGTTATAATTTTAATTTCCTCGATGCTATTTAGGAAGTGATTTTTTTTTTTTAATGGAGGATATTAAGTCTAAAAGGATTGGTTTGCTTTATCTAGCAATTTCAGATGAGTTTTCATCTGGAACCTAGACAACAAAATATTTTGTGTTCCTATATTTTTTTCTTACCATGCATTGTAGCATGGATCCCATTTCTCCCATCAATTCTGCAGTTGTTAAGGAATATACTGAAAAGTTCTATGCTGCTTGATAAAGCATAATTAGACAAGGAAAACACAAATAACTTAATTTTGTTAACTCTCAAAACTCTATTCTGTGAAGCAATCTAGTTTATGAAGATTTTAAATGTCTTTCCAGGGCATTGGCTCTTAACTGTGATGCCCCACTGGATGACAAAAATGGAGCAGAGTCAAAGAATTGGAGAGCTGGTAAACCAGTCAGAGTAGTGCGCAGTTCAAAAGGACGTCGGATCAGCAAGTATGCCCCAGAGGAAGGCAACAGATATGATGGCATTTACAAGGTATTCTGATCTCTACAATGTAGAATTCCTCTTCAGCTATTTTAAAAAGCCTCGTATGTGTTAGTCTGCAAATTCTTTATTATTATGTAAAACAAAAAGTTATTTTTTCTTCAGTATAGCTTTTTTGCTTTAGTTTATTCAGCAAAGTTAAACAAAATGAAATTATTCAGAGCAGTGATAAAGAATATGATTTGTAATAGGATATATAAACTTGAATATGTAAGCTGCTTTCCATGTGCTTACTGAGTTAACTTCATTCCTGCAAATCAGATTTTCATTATTTCCTCACTCCTTCTAGCTATATTCTAGCCTTTTGTGTGTTTAATGACTTCTTAGTTTCTGAAACAAAGGAGTGTGTCTTTTAAGAGCACTGTATTTATAAAAAATACAAAAATTTCACACCTGAGGGAAGAGCTGCTGTATAATGGTAATGTATAAATCAGTCTTCTCATTTCTTCTTGAACAATTAAAGCATGACAATATGCATGTGTTTAGCTTGTGATAAAATAATGGCAGTAATTTTATATTGTTCTTTAGGTAGTGAAATACTGGCCAGAAATCGGAAAATGTGGATTTTTAGTTTGGCGCTATCTTCTGAGGAGAGATGATGTTGAGCCTGCACCTTGGACTTCAGAAGGAATGGAGAGGTCAAAGAAACTGGGTCTAAGTGTACAGGTTGGTATCATGACTCAGAGAGTTGTTTTTATTCTTAGTTTCAGTAAACAAATTCCAGAAAAAGAGATCAGTTAAATTAAAGCCCCATTATTTTCTTATACTTCACTGTGGTAGGTTTTAATACTAAAAACCACTACAGATTATCTGCAAATTGAAAGAATCCTGCAATAGTGACACAGCAGAGCAAACTGTGAATGAAACTTTCTGCCTTAGCAGTAAATTGCTTTGCATATATGGATTGAGAAATCAGAATTTGTGTCCAGTTTTGTGATCCTTAGGCTGGAGTGGGTTTTTCTACCAGTGACTAGAGTCTGTCTGAGAAACCAAAAAGCCTGTGCATTTTTATGTATTTCTCCCTTTATTTGACTGAGAAGTTTGTATGCATAGTGTATTTTAGGCATAGAAATAGGCTGACCCATGAAGATTTGGGCATTGCAGAATCCATGAAAGATGGAAAAATGGAAAGAATTAACAGCTATTCTTGGCAATGCAATGGTATATATTTTACAGCATACCATCATCTGCCTGATTTGTATAGTTGTAAGGGCATGGGTACAGATACACTGTTCAATACAGTCGAGTCTGGATTAGATTATTTTACTTGACTACACCTTCTTAATGATACATACTAATTTAAATGTTTTCTTTATCATGTAGCATTTTTAAATTATTTTGTGATGATTTTACTATGTAGTCATAGGACTGTAAAGTCTTTTCGAAGTTAATCTTTTTGGTATTTGGTTATTCTTGTACGTCAGTGATTTTTGTTTTAATTCTCTCTTCTTAATTTTAGTATCCAGAAGGTTATTTGGAAGCCATGGCTAGTAAGGAGAAGAAAGATAAGGTTAAAAAGCAAGCTGTGAAACAGGAGCCAACCAGCCAAAGTAATGGGAACCAGAAAAGGCCAATTGATGATGGTATTTCTTTTTACTTCTTCAGCATTTATCAGCAATGTCTGTTGTGTTATAATTACTAAGCCATGAAATCTTTGCAGAAGTGTGAAATTGTTTGGAATACTAATGTAAATTGGTAAACACATGCTTTGTAATTAAGTAGTAGTGTAAGGGTCTTAATCCTTTTTTCTACCCTACTGTGTTTTTTTCTCTTAGGCTCTGTAAAAAAATGAGCATTCTTCTGTGCAACTGTGTGCTGCAGCCCAAAACAATCCTGAATAGTATGAGTTGGAGTAGGAATTTGTTTGTTGCATTTAATGAACGTAATCTATGTTAATCCATGTTTCCTTCTAGAATCAGTTTTGTCTTTCCCTTCTGTCAGTTCAAGCTAACACTTTTGTTACTGTGTCGGATGGTCACCATCTTAAGCAGGTATAGAGGAACATACGAAAACACCCAAAGCCATGAAGATGGGAGATGGAGGGAAAGGAGAAGCTTTCCAGCTGACCCAAGAGCAGCAATGGCTGATTAGAGAAGACTGTATGAACCAGAAGCTGTGGGATGAAGTACTTGCTTCTCTTAAGGAAGGACCAGTATGTTTCTGGCATGCGTCATTTTTCAGTGTTTGCCTTTTCTTTATATTCTTTGGAGAAATCTTGAGTCCCTCTGAAAACCTAATTCGCTTGTTGAACTTTAGCTAAATATAGACTGTCTAGCATTGCTTTTATTTCAGGAAAATAAGCCTTGCTTGTACAATTTGCTTTTGATGGGTGGGTTTATGCCGGCATAATAGAGATCTTTTCTTGCTCAAATAACATCTTGAAGTTAAAAGTGCCTTTTTATTTATTTTCATTTTTGAAGAGAGCATATTTTCTTTGAAATAATAAATGTATTTTTATGCTGATGTCAGAAATCAGACATGAAGAAAGATGGTTTTAGTCACTACTTTTTGTTTAGGCAGAAAATACTTTAATGACAGGTTGCCCAGAAACATTGTGGATGCCCCATCCCTGGAAGTGTTCAAGGCCAGGCTGGGTCCTGAGCAACCTGGTCTAGTGGTAGATTCCCTGTCCATGGCAGGGATTTGGAACCGGTATTGTTCAAGGTCCCTTCCAAGCCAAACCATTCTCTGATTATATGATTCTTTGATTTGTAGAAGAGCAGGGAAATTAAGCCATTAAAGACCTCTTCCTGATTACTTTTAGAAAGCTGTGCTCAGAGATATAAAGGACTTAAGAAGTTCTGGAAGTTCATCATCTTTATGTAATAAGTGGCATTTATGAGAACTGTAATGGAGTTTGTCTCTTGTGTTCCTCTGTCCTACATTAGAATTTTCTGAAGAAACTGGAACAATCCTTTATGTGTGTCTGCTGCCAGGAGCTGGTTTACCAGCCAGTGACAACAGAGTGCCTCCACAACGTTTGTAAAGTAAGAATAAACTGCCTTGCTCTGGGCTGTTTTCCTGGCTCTGAGACACCAGTCACCAAAGCCATATGGGTTTTAAAAAGACTGTAATAATTGCATAACATTCTGAGCAAAAACATGCAACAAGTTTCCATTCAGTGTTTGCTATGTAACCTTAATTTTATGTAATGAAGAGTGGAAGTCTGTTTCATGTAGTTATGATCCATTTGTGATCAATGGAAGTACACTAGGTTCAGAGGTTAGATTTTGGCACAATATGAATCATTTAATTTTACACAGTTAAAGAATAAAATCAGATTCTATAATTTTATAACTCTCTATTAAGAGATAGATAAATACCCAGGAAATTATTTGGGCTTATTCAGAGAAAGTTATGTTACCTTGTTATTCTTGGCATTGTTTATGTTTGGTAGGAGGGTCAAAGAAGTCATTTCACTACTCATGTGTCTTGAAATCTTGGTCAGTTGGATATAATGTAAGGAGCTTGGAATCAGATTTGTACTAGAGTTAATTTTTGTAGCACTGATGTGTACAGAATTATGCACTGAACTATGCATATTTGAATGGTCCCTGCCATACCTAGTATTCCTGCCTGAGAGCCTAAAAGGACTCAGACTATTGCCATCCTAGTACAGTATTCAATAATGTAAGTTTGCTTTTCAAGAAGATATGTATCACTCCAGTAAAAATCACAGTGTTGTTATGCATGGCCTGTACACATAAAATGATTATATATCTCCTTAAAAAAAATTAAGAAGTATTATGAGGGAGTTAATAATTAGAATTATGGAAATTGGAAAATCATAGAAAGAAGTGAAAGCTGAATGGAAACAAACCTAGAAAGCACGTTATCTGAAGACGTCAGTAAATATTTTTTAATACAATATAGCATCCAGTTAAAATTGTAAGGAGTAGTTTGATATTGCTATTGCTGTTTGGACACAGATCTGCCCTGACAAATTTACGATACTCACCAGTCTGCGGTAACACAGTGGGGATGACAGCGCAGATACTAATGTGTTAGAGATTTTATTATTCTACATATATCTGTAAGGCTTAACTGAAGCTATTCTGATGAGGTTGATGAAGATTGTTACATAGACAGTATACATGGAATAATCATGTTCCACTTGAAATGAAGGTCTGCAAAACTGTAGCAATCTGTGAAGCTATAAGGAAGCTGAAGATTGGCTATGACTCACAGGAAGGCTTTAGTGGAAATGAAGGGGAAACCTCAGTAGTGATTTAATTCCTCCCAAGCACAGTGTTCCACATCCCAGCACAGAGAAGAGCTCCTTTGCTATGACATTTAGTCACAGAGTCAGGCACCAGAGAATCTGGCAATGACTTCCTTTATTCTGGTAGGACAGCAGATTGTACCTTTGATTTATACTGATACCTTAATTTTTGCTAGTCAAGCAACAAAGTTCTCACAATTTACTCCTCTGTTTTTGTATGTCCTAGAGTTGTTTACAGCGCTCCTTCAGAGCTGAAGTGTTCACCTGCCCTGCCTGCCGCTATGACCTGGGGAAGGGCTACACCATGGTTCCCAACAAGATCCTGCAGACACTACTGGACCAGTTCTTTCCTGGTTACAGTAAAGGACGATGATGTGCTCAGACCCTTCTGTACTTCCCCCAGTGACTTTAGAGACAGCAAAGGGGAATAAACATGGGAAATTCAACAGTGGACCAGCCAGCTTGATGGGACTCAGTATATTGTCACATTTTGAAGCAGCTAACCCTCTTACCCTCATAGCCATTTTTTGGTGTTGTAAGAACTCTAATTCTTAGCTGTCTTTTAACATCAAGGGTAGTTTTGGCCAGGTAACAGATAGTTTTTAAAGAAAAAAAAAAAAGAAGAAAAGCCTCAGCTCTACTGGCCTAGCTGATGCTTAACTTATGATTTGTTTTTTTGTAACTACCTCAGGACAGAGGAAAGTAAATTGTGTCAAACAATGTTGGGGATCAAAAAAAGTTAGTTATGTTTTAGCTACACACTGCCTCTTGAATATTAGTCGTGCCTGGTCCATATGGTTTTATTTACAAAGAAGAAGAACCCAGTAACAAAACCCAAACCAAAAGAAAAACCCACAAAAAAACAGGAGAAAGAAACAGATTCAGCACTTAAACCATTTGGATTAAACAGCAAATTCTCTGGTGTGCATAATCCCTTTTTTGTCTTTTTCTTCTATTATGCTGTATTTTTTTGCAAGAACAGGCTGATTTTTAGTCTATTTTTGTGAGCTTCATTGTGCTTTTCTTGTATCTTATGCAAGTTGACTACTAATGACTAATGAGAACAATATGAATGCATTGTTGCTGCATTAGTGTAAAGTGATCTGTGTTTTTTGCACTTAAAGAGGGTATTCAAGACACTCTAGTTGTGTAAAAAATAGTTCATATTAAAAAGCCACTTCTGTATTAGTTAAACTGTATGCTTTTAGTAGGTCTTGTATCAGTGGCAATACATCTACACAGCATTAAAGGCAGTGCTAGCTTGGAGAGGGTTCAAATAGCTTCATATTGTGATCTGAAATTTTATATACAATATATCTCCCCCCCCAAATATACCTTATTAAATATTTTATGATTCAGAAAACTTGCTAGTTTTGTTTTTACTATTATTATCCATTTAGTTAAGAAGTCATAAGGTTTTTACAAATTTATTTCGCAGATTACTAAATGCTTTCTTTAGGTGGCCTTTTTACTTTTCAGATGTGAGGCTTCATATTCCTTAATTCATTTCTCAATGAAAAGAACACTTAATTTCAAAAAAGAAGAACTAAACTCCAAACCAAAATCCAACGTGACACTGATACCCATGGACTCACTCATACCCTGTTGCAGTGCTCTGTTCATGTACCAGAGTTGGAGGGAGCCCTGCCTGTCCCGCTGGGAGCCTGGGATCCCTGCATAGTGGTTAATCAGAGGGCTGAGTCAATTCCCTCCGTAGGCACTGAGGTTGCGCTGACAACCTGTAGCCCACAGTGCTACAGGTAGCTCACTACTTTCTGGACAAAACAGATGTAATTCTGCCTTTAACAGTAATCACATCTGTGCAGTGAGCATGTAAGACTTATGGCTTTTTACTTTTTAGAGGAGTGCTGTGAAATATTTTAATGCCTTGTTTCCTGCTTGATAGATTTTACCAATTAATTCGTGAGATAAATTTTGTCAGTTTCAGGTCAACAGTGGGAAGTCATCTGCTTAATACAAAAATATGTAAACCAATTGGTTAATATATTTTTTCCAGTGACTTAATTGAACAACATGAAACTGCTTTTAACAAATATTAAAGTAGTTTGACAAGACTGTGGAGTTAGATTGGCAACAAAGAAAGACTGTCCTTTTCTCACAAGTCTGCAGTGTTTTTTCATGATTTCTTACATCCTTAGTACTATATCAATAGCTACTGAAAGACACCCTTTTCAATAGTAAATTCTAGAGTAAAAAAATTCTGATTTTCTTCACTCTGTATTGAGGTGATTTAGGATGAAGGTGCAGCTTTTCACATAAAAACCGGTATCTGGCATAACTTTTTAATGAGAGCCACTCCTGTCTCCTATCATCTGCAGATTAAAATTAAATTACAAAATTAAAGTCCCCCCCCTGAAGTCATAATGTAGCTAATGAAAAAGTTGCAGTACCAAAACTTTCACTAAAAAGGATACAAAATTTACAGTACTTCAAATATTGATGTGAACACCAGCCCCATTTGTGTCACTTCAAAGAGAGTTCCCAGGCTGAGTGTGCACGTAGACTTTCAAGAAGAGGTTGAGTAGTGAGTGGTTGCAAGGTGCAAAACTCTGTGGTCCATTCCATGGTCCAGTGTTACCCCAGTGCTTGTTTCCTAATTCACCAAAATCGTGCTTGTGTGGCTGAATGAGTTTGTCTCTGCAGTGGCACTCACATACATCAAACAAAGACAACCCTGCACAGACCTGATGGGGAGCTCTTTCAAACGTGCTCATAGCACAGAGCTAAGAGTGTAACTGCTGAGAGAATTGGTTTCATGTAAATTTGACTGGGAACAGGCTGGAAAAGGCTCCTGTTTAAGGTCCAAGTTCTGGCTACAGAGTGATTTAATGTGGCATTGTGTGTAGCAGGAGGGCTCTGGTCTCAGAGTGCTGTTGCTGCTCTTGGAGGGCCAGAGCTTAAGTTGTGAATCAGTTTTTACACAAGCTGTAGACATATATGGCAAAGCAAAGGGAATTGAGTGCTCTGTATAAAAAAAAGCCACTATCCAAAATAAGAGACTTGAGAAACTGTGGAGAGAGAATATTTTGTGACCCATGACCTGTATCATACTAAAGAGTTCACAGTCTGTTAAAAAAGGTCTTTCGTGCCTTCTCCAGAATGAGAGGATTAGATGGAACTACAAGGAAAAAATGATGTGATATAGAAAAAGATTACGTTTGTTACTGCTTGGTAAAATAGATCATTCTAGCTCCTTAAAAAAAGCAGAGATTTTAAAAAAATATTAATCTCTGAAAGTATTTTCACTTGCGTAAAAGCTATTAGTGCTGTGGCAATTCTCACAAATCAGAATTTAAGCTTCATAATTTCATACTGCTCTGTTGGAAAAATCTAACTGAAAAGTTGAAATCCAAAACATGACAACACTTAAAATTCTGACCAATTTTATTACACTGCTAACAGTGATAGATAAAAAAATCAGTACGAAATATTAACACTAGCAATGCTAGTTAGTGGTAATATGTGAAGTAAATTAAAAAATCTACTTCATCATTTTTTTACAAAATATGAACAATTACTCCTGCAGTTAATATTTATTAGTATTGCCTTATGTATCTGCATCTTTTCTACCTTTTTAACTATCTTCCATGCCAGTTTACAAATTGGATGTTAATTGTTAAAACTTTAGCACAAAACAGACAAAATGCTGAATCAAGGCAACTTCCAACATCAACTGCTGTGGAACCATCACGTTTACACCTAACATATTGATTGTATTTACATTTCAACTGAGCAGCGATTCAATTAACAAACGTGATTATTCAAAATATACACATTATACATATCCCCAGGAAATCAGGAAAGGGCCATCCTGATGTAGTCAGAAATGCAGGCAGCTGGAAGCACTTTTAGGAGGATGCTCTCTTCTGTTCAGAAAACGGAGATTCGTAGGCTTCCATTGGAGGGCAGGTACAAACCAGATGTTGATCTCCATATATGTCATCAATGCGAGCAATTGTGGGCCAAAACTTGCTTTCAGGCTTCACAAATGGCTAAGAGAGATGAAAAAACCCAACCATTTAAATTTTTCTACCAAGCAAAGGTACAAAATTGTAATAGACATTAGAAGCTTTAAGAATTACAAGTGCTAGGAAAGTGGATTTTTTAAGTGAAGTCATCCTTCAAATCTATTAGCAGTCCCTGAAAGCTAGCAAGCATGTATAGTAGAGGTGACAGTCAAAAGAATGTTTAGATTTTTAGAAAAGTGTAGCCACATCCTCTAAGATGTGCTTGCAAAGAAATGGTTTTCATGGGATAAAAGAAAGCCTTACTATCCCTTTGAACAACCGGTTTACAAATAGGAACCAAGGAAACGTGGAGGAGACTACTGTGCTGTTCAATATAGTTACAATGTAATACATAAAGGAAGGTGGCAGACTTCAGAGGTGCAGTTGAATTCTCTTTGAAACAGTAAATATCAATAAAATATCTGCAATTAAGTTTCAGATGACAAAGGTTGGTTACACATATATTTAGCTGCTGTGACTATGGAAGCAATTAAGAAGTCTGACTCTGAATCAGAGTCCTGCTCCAACCTGACCTTTATTTGTAGCAGGTTCACATTGGTGTAGCTTTCCCCATGCTGATCATGGGGAATCTTGTTACACCCTTACCCAAGTTCTTTTGAGCAAAGCTTTGAATGTCAGCACGTCTTCTGTCAAACGTGATTCTGTTTTGGGAGCCCTTAGTGCAGTATGTCAGAACTGAACAGGCTCTTTCCATTAGGAATGAATGGACGTGCATGTTGACGTGCTAGGATTCAGAAATCCAAGTCTGCACTTACGTATAGAGACTTTTTTTTGAGATTTTCCTTCCCTGCCTTCAAAAACAAAACCACTGAAACTCTGGTAGAGTTCACACACATAAAAATTGAGAAACAATAAAAATTGCTCTGAAGTTTTCATTCTTACCAGATTACTTCATCTCCAACTGACTGAGAAACAAGAGAGCACAAAGCGTATTTATATATTACCACACCATGAAGTTCCCATTATGTACTCACCAGTGGGAATGCTGCCACCTCTCTGGAATAGGGGCGATCCCACTTGGAAGAAGTGACACAGTTCAGAGTATGTGGTGACATCTACAAGAAAGAAGATTAAATCTTTAGGAAATAGTTGAATTCAGCTGATTGTATCAGTGTGAACCCTCCTTGAAGTTCACATTACCAAATACAAATAGTTACTGTTTAGAGAGTCTCTTCCGAACACTGTTTATCTGGGGGGAAAAAAGGCAGATTTAAACCAGGAGGCAAGCCAGTATTTGGATTTTTTTTTTTGTTTACCTGAAGATACTACCCAGGGCTTGAATATGCTTTTGGTTTTTCACTAAACTTAAAAGACAGTACACCATTACAAGAGCTGAACAGAACTTGAGCTGATACCAGTTCTGTGCTGCCATTGCTAAAATAATTCAATCTCTATTTTATTGTTAACGTTAAGGTCATTCCACTTCCCATTTTAAACCAGCTAAATAAGCATCTCTCCTTTGCTACTTTGAGATGGCCTTGAAATATAGATTAAGTGCTTGTGAAAATATCTTTCTCTGCTCTGTCAGCAAAGGCTAGACTTCTGACTTGAAGAAGTCAAAATTCAAATTCTGAAAAAGTTGAAGGTTTCTAGAAGAAGTCTTGTGTTCACTGTTGCACACCATTACTTTTGAGAGTACTGAAAAACCAGGAAGCGGCTTTATGCAGTCTCAAGGGTTAAGCTGACTCTGTGTTCGACATGTCATTTTACCTTTAGTGGGTTAATCTGGGGGTCCATCCTGCCCTCCTCTATTTCAGCAATTTCCTGCCGAATACTGATCATTGCATCACAAAATCTGTCCAGTTCTGCTTTGTCTTCAGACTCTGTTGGTTCAATCATAAGTGTCCCTGCCACCGGCCAGGACATGGTAGGAGCATGAAAACCTGGTAACAACAGAAGAAATCAGTTGCTGACAATAGGTTATGAGATAATATATGCATTAGGTATCAACTGATTCACAAATTCAGCCTTTGCTATACAATAATCTTTACAGGATCGAACTCATTGGTAGTGTTGGCAGTGTATTTCAGAGGTAAGACAGACTTTTCAAGTATCCTTTAACACTGGAAGGTAACACTACTATATTATTTACAATAGAGTTACACACTGATTTATTGAAACAGTTTTAAAACTGCTGATTTGGCTTTGTTACTTTTCAGCCCAAAGTATATTGCTTCTTTCTTGGGTTATTTCTGTTACTGCTGCTCACTTCAGTAGAAGTGTTCCGTCACTCTGCTTTCTAATGTCAGGCTGAATGGCAACATGAGACAGGTATAGATTTCTCCACTGGTAAACCAGGTAAAAAGAAAAGGTGGTCTCTCATAATTCACTTCTGGCACTACTAATAATTAGTCTTGTGATATTTTTGACTGCAGAGGATGAACTTTAACATACTTACCTGTGTAACTCCCCTCTGTACCTACCAAAAAGTCTGAAGTGGTGCATGATGTTTGAGGCCCACTTACAAAGAGCAGGAAGGGTGAGTTTTTTAGAATCACAATTGGACTTTGGATTATTTCACTGAAGAGGTATTACTGGTTAGGATTTTAATAGCTTTCATGCATATTCTTTAGAAGCATAGTTCCATAGGATCAAGCAGTTCAATGGGCCCTCTTGTCTGGCAGCCAAAGAACATCCACAATCAGATTCTTAAGAGCATGTATACAAAATTGAATAAACTACATCAGGATGGAACTGTTTAAATCCTATTATCCTACTTCAACAGTATTTCTTTTTTCTTTTCCTTCCTACTTTTTGTTTTGTTTTATTGGAATCTTACTAAGCTTTTGGCTCCCACCCACTTGCTCCAAATGATTGAGAATCATGTCATCAATAATCTGATGAGGCAGCTTACAGAACTGTAAGGTAGCAGCAAAGTAAGAAGCAGCTATTACAACTCAATATATGCAAATTGTCTCTCCAACCCTTAAAGAACATGAGATGGCCTGAAATGATTGTGACAGACTCACTATCCATGAGCACAGAATTGTCTCCCTTTAGGAGAAATTTAGAAAATTTTCACTTATACTGCTATTTTAAAAAATAGACATTTGACTTACCATAATCCTGAAGCCTCTTAGCAAGATCTACAGCTTCAATGTTTGCTGTTTTTTTGAAAGGTCTCGTATCCAAAATGAATTCATGGGCTACATAACCTGTAAATGAAAAAGTGTACACTATGTTTACTTACTAGGTGAACAATGCAATCTACCAAGCAGTCTATTATGATTAGTTTTGTGGAGAACCTGGCAAAAAGACAAACTCAAAAATATTCACATGGGCAAAAATTCAAATCTGAGAAATTATCAGGTAAGAGATACACAATTCAGTGTTTGAAGACTGGCCCTTTGAGTCCCACGTCACATTGAGAAGAGGTCTCATTTACAAGATCAGAACTAGGAATGACTGGTCAAAGTAGCTTCTACAATTTAGAAGTTTTCAGTATTTACTCACTTCCATTAAAATACAACCTGCAGGTTTAACCAAGGTGCACGCCATTAAATTTAAGACATATATGTTGAAGATAACATATATTGTACTCAAATGTTCTTCGATGCTCTTCAGCTTAAACAAGCAAAGTAACATCCTATGATATAACTCTCTACTATCACAGATAATTTTTGCATCTCCTATTCATTACTTCTGTCCTGTTACAAGACTGGAGAGCCAAAAACAGGGAACCTGAATGTAGCTAAAACATCTTGCATTGCTAATGGAACTCTATCTCATCTCACAAAAGTGAACAAGGAGCAGAATGAGGGAAACTTCATGGGATTTTTTTTTTTCACACGATTTTTTTGCACCATTAATTATGGAGATTTGGAAGTCTCAACTTGGTTGCTTCTCCTTTTTCTACTGTTTATGAATCTGCTATTAGACTTCAAGGAGAACAATCTGATGATTTACTCCATCTTTGTCATCATTTCATCTAATTACAAACAGGTTTTTTTTTCTTCTACTTCCACGTATCTCAGTTTCATTGCAATACATCCACAGAAGAAGTGTGGCAGGTTATTTCTCTCCTTGTGAACAACATCAAGAAAAGTCTGAAAAGCAGCTGTTACATAGCATTAAAAAAAGAACCATATTGCAAGCCAACTTCTATGTGAGGCAAAAAATAAGTCAGTTTGGTAGAAGAAAAAAAGTTGTCTAGTACTTGCCTCTTGCTCCTCTGAAAAGGATTTTATAGTGTTTCTCTAGCCTCTTTGCCATGTAGTTTGCATTTAGTATAGCAATCTCAGAAGCATGCTTCAGACCCTGTGCTCCCATTGTCTGAAAGAGAAAAAACATGAAGAAACAGATCTAAAACCACTCCCAAGCAAGCAAAGTGTGCTCCTGCACTGGCAAGCATGATAGACAACAGCACCTTGATGCACCTGGCTAGTTCTAAGGCAATCACTCTGCTATTACACTTTTCAACACAACACTCACGAAGAAGCACTGGATATTAACTGAGGACACCTGTGGTATACATAGCTTATCAGAGTGTCTACTGTGTAAGTGGTTTAGCTTGAAGTCCACAAGTTAATGACCAAACCTTTCCTTAAACTAAGAAGCTTTGAATTGAGTAGAAAAAAGTGAGAACTCAATGTCAAAAGGCCCCGGCTGCCTGTCACTGTCCCACAGGAAGAGAGTCCAGAGAGCTGCCCAAAAATCTACGTGTGCTGCCTGTACAGATTATCCCAGCAACAGAAGCTCTTGCTTGCTGGTGTTGTGTCACAGATGGTGCTGCGCATCGACAAAGACCAGAGCCAAATAAACACAGATGCACTTACTCCTCTGTTAAATCACTGCAAAAGGACAGTGCTAGAATTAAGATGTGGCTGAATCTCTTAACACTGCACTTAGATGTTTAACTGACAAAGGAGAAAGCCAAAACAGGCTTCAAGGAAGTCACTTTAGATGGGACAGTGTAAATAGATGGCATTTTGCACTGTGAAGAAACAGCTCCCCTTAAAAATTTATTACAGTTTAAATATTCTGTAATGGGAACCAGCTTACAGTCACAAGTGATTTTTTACCCACAGCTGAAAAACCACCATGGAAATTGCACCAGCTCAGATTTGCTCATTTTCAATTCCAGGAGAGCTGGTTTCCCTAGAAGACGAAGTTTTCATGGAGTTTTCATGGTTAGAGTATCAAACAAAGTACTATGAATGACACTGCCCCTATGTTCACTCTTCCCCAACCCTGTCACTGAAAGCTTTAAATGTTTCTCACATTTAAAGAGTCCCAGCACACTCTTTTCTCAAACAGAATTTGAATCTACACTCATCTCTGTTGACTAAATACTTCCATACGTGTAGCCAAATATTTGCTGTCTTATCACTAGACTGCAAGGTATTAATTACATAGATCATGACCAAGCTGTCTCACATGCAAAGCCAAAACTAAGTTCAGTTTTCAAATTCAGTAAAATCCTCTGGAACTCAGGATATTGGAAAGTTGAATATTACATACGTGTCAAGTATAACAATACTGAATCACACAACTAAAAATATTCTTGGAAGAACAGTAATTACCAAGCAGCTTTTAAATGTGAAAACTTCAATGTCAGAGAAAGTGGAAGCCTGATTACAGTTTTCTGGTGTCCAGTTGTCTTAAGACTTATTGCAGACAGAAGGTGAAAGAGTTAACCAGGCTGCACAGACACAGCAGTTGTCCTGATGTCCTTTCCCATGGCCTACCAGAAAACAAGCAGGATTGATGGATGTAAATAAGCTATGACTGTGCTGTAGTCACTTGCATTTCAGTCTGTGCAAACATCTTATGATGAGTTGCTCTTAGAAACCTGTTCATGTGGTTCCAGTCATCATCGGACTTGAAATACAAACAGAACCTCAGCTGATACTCCTTATAAAAGTCTACACACCTTGATATACACCCAGGAAATGGGCAATATAGCACTGGAACCCCAAGGTGCAGCACTGACAGTACCCAAAGGACATGCATCCTTATCTGGCTGTATTTTGATGACAGGGTGGGTAGGCAAGTAGGCAGCCAAATGTTTCTTCCTGAAACAAAAACATTGATTTTAGAACTTAAATGTGTGTTCTTGTGTTACCATATCTGGACAGTTTCAGCAGTAGTTTCTCTTCACCTCGCTTCCAAACACAGTTCCTCAGGAAATCTGGTCTATGTCATCTTCAAAAGAAAGTTCATTAATATAATCGGTGCCAATGGAGGAGGGCACTCAGTTTTCAACCTATCACAACATATTCATGGAGCTATCCGAACAAAAATTACTTTCTTTTAACATGTTATATTCTTTTCTTTTAAGGAAATATGAATGCTCTGTAGGATATATTCACATAGCTCACATACCACTTCTGTGTTCTGGACTACATTCAGTATTAGTCTGAAGTCTACAAGTCATCTCTCACTTACTGAGGAAATGAATTGCTGAGTGAGGTCTGCCATGTACAGCAAAAGGCCAACAGAGAAGCCAGAGCTTGGGAATACAGGTGAGTATCACCATTCATGAGATCAGCACGTGCCAATGCTGGAGAAGGACGAAAGTTCTCAACAGCACACCTCTGCCATCCATGGCTCTCTACTGAAGTGAATGGCAAACCACGATTCACTAAGGAATATATAAATTTTTTTTTTTTAAGGAAAGGCTAATATAGGATACCCACACTCCAATCGGTCCCATTCCAGGTCCTCCTCCTCCATGGGGAATGCAAAAGGTTTTGTGAAGATTTAAGTGAGAGACATCAGAGCCATAATCTCCAGGACGACACAGACCGACCTGTGAAGGGAATTTCAAAACATTCTTCATATGACGTTTAAGACATATTAATGCATGCAAGGAGAAGAGGTTGATAAAGATGGTGCATGTTTTTATATTTTTCTTTATCATGATGCATCATAAGCAAGAACTTGACACAAACAGTATTTTGCTTTAGGAATTCTTCATTATGTCTGTAAAGAATGTCTTTGATAAAGGTTACACAGACTAAGCAAATGTCAGTGAACAACTCACACATCCTATGACATGTTTTAGAGCCAAATCAAATAAAAGAGAATTACTTTCACCATAGTTTTTATTACTGACCTTGGCAATCTCACCTCCTCCCCCAGACACTGTGCCATCTCACGTGGAAGCTGTGTTATGGTCTAAATTGAGTACTGTCATGCTATTTTTATTCCAGGGACTCTCAGTTGTAATGAATCTGCCTAGATTTTGTACCTGAGCATTCATATTTGCTCCATCTAAGTAAACTTGGCCTCCATGTTTGTGGATGAGGTCACACACATCTCCAATCTCCTCTTCAAACACACCGTTGGTAGAAGGGTATGTGATCATGATGGCTGCCAAGTTCTCTTTGTGCTTGTCCACCTGGGGGCAGGGAGAGGGAGAGAAGAAAAGGTCACTGAGTCTCCTAAAGCTTCTCAAGATTTAAAACAAAAAACAAAAACAACTGAAGTCATGAAGTGTTTTACAGGTGGGAAGAAAGTCTATGAGCAGATAGTCAAAGTCATTTGTAGTCAGCAAAGCATACTGGGTTCCTTCTTTCAGCAATGTCTATGGAAAAAGAGTCTTTTCTAAATAAATCAGATGTTTAAATTAGGGAAGAAGGCAGGTATTAAAATATGTGTGTGTCTACATTTTTTTTTTTTTTTTTTTTTTAAATAGTCAATTCAGGGACCTTCAGACAACCAAATGAAATATCTGGCCTTCAAGTTAGTGTGAAATAATGACCATTCTCTCTATTTTCAGCAATAGAGTTCTGTGACTACCATAAAAGTTTGTTCAGATACAGATATGTGTCCTGCTAATCACTTGATTGATCCACCTGCAGCCAATATACTTAAAAAAGGAGAAAAATAGTTGCCTAGTAACACCTTGCCCAGCAGAGGTGGACTTGAACTTTGCTAAGAGAAGCTGGAAGTGCAGATTCAAATGCTTCACATTCATGAACAGGGCTCACCCATTTTCAGTATTAGCTGTGGACCAAAAAGGTCTGCTATAAAAGAGTCTACTGTGTAGAAAGACTCGTTGAGCAACTCCTGCACCAAAGATCCTCAAATTAAAAGAAATCTCAGAAATGTCACATGGTTAGTGTTTGAGTGAGAACAGGGAAAAAAAAAAAAATTACTTATCCTTTCCAAGCATATATTCACTATTATTGCTCTATTTTTCCTCATAGAAAAAGGTGATTCAGCTGCCAACACTACTACCTTTACAGAAGAAGGAGTGTTCCTGCCTTGAAAATCAAAGGTAATTAAATACTCACCATTGCTTTTAAATGGGAAATATCAATGCTCCCATTTTTATCCACTTCAATTGGCTGAATCTTCATCCCTGCCATTTGGGCACTTGCTGGATTTGTACCATGGGCAGATTTAGGAATAAGGCATACCTTAGAAGGGAAGAAAAACCCGAGGCAAAAGAATAACTAGTTAAAAAAATCTTAATGCTTTATGGTCTATGCTCAGCTACAACTCATTATCAAAGGTTCAAAAAGAAATCTTGATGGTACCAGCAAATTGCCTCTTTTGCTGAACTATGCAATTTTTTTTTTTTAATCCATTCAGTTATCAGCATTTAAGTACTCATTACCAAAGTTTTGTTTACTCCATAATCATACTTAGGGATGCAATTCCAGCATATTAGCTCAGATACTCATATTTAGAATCCTTTTGTCTCACCCCACCTTTTTTAAAAAGACTGGTTTCTTTACAGTAATCAGTCTCCATATATACAGTGACTTGAAAGGAAAAACTGTCTAATTCAAAATTTCCACTACAATATCATCTGACTTCCAAAGCATTTTCTTCTGTAATCTGTTCAAAACTAAAATCTGACCAAAATATTTTGGCTATAGATAAGAAGATCAGTGCTACTTACATGCTCTATATAGTTAATTTAAAAAAAAAAAAAAAAGAAGCACTTCTACTTAAATAAATGTAGGCTCATATCAGTGATAGGACAATAGAGGTCAGGATATTTCCAGACATTTCCTAGGAATACCACCCTTCTAAAGACAGTAAATATTTCTCTAAAAAAAAAATCCTTTGCTTCAATGAGGATATTGAAAGATCTGTCTGTTATGATTCTCTTGGAAATATTTTGCTACATTTATTAAGTTATTCAAGCTTAGCTTCATTAAATCAGGGCACAGCCCTTCATTTTAAAGAGAAACTGCATGATGGTTCATGGAAGTCCATCATCCATAGTGATGCTTAGATAGATGTGAATTTACTCAAAACACAGGAAAGACACAGATCCCAGTGCCGGGAAGCACTGTGCCTCATCTGCAGCCGTTTTAGCTGCACAGCTGAACTGTAAAGTGAGTCTAGATGGCCACCCAGTCTTGCTGGGTACAGACGTGGTTGATCAGGCAAAAAAGCGGCAAGATGGGTAGTCAGTTCATGTCCATACTGTTTTCCCACAAGAGGGCACCAAATCCAAACAAGTCCAACAGTAAGAACCTTGAACCGCTGGTTTAATTACTCTTTCCAGCCCAGGAAAAAATAGTCACTTCAGTTGAAAGGTCAACAGTCTGTGGGCTTTCTTATTTTCTTTTTTCCCCAAGAGTAATGTGATTTTCCTCTAACATTTGAAATCTGTAAAGTGTGAGTAACTCCAAGCAGCCCACAGGCTGCGCAGTTCACCTTCTCGGTATTTCGGAGCACAGAAGGACCCACAGACACTGACAGAAGTCCAAGGATCTTGCAAAGAATAAGACAAATAGCAGATCATAAGTGGACAATCAGAAGATAACTCTCCAGGGAATAAAATTTTAACCTAATTTCAATTCCCACTAAGTAAAACTACTCAGAAAAGCTTGTAATTGTAAAGAGTGGCTGCCTTCCAGTAAGTCTGAAGTGATCTGGATGCAACAGGGAAACAAAGAATAAGACAACACTCACATTCAGATTTATGTAGTTTCCTCACACAGAGGCTATAGTTTCCTCGAGGTCAGGACAGCGACCCTTCCATTTTGAGAAGGCAAATGAGTCCCAAAGCCAAGGATAAAATCAGGTTCAGAGGATATGGATGTTATTGCACTAAGGACTTTTTTCCTACTGTTTAAAGCCAACTCTGTGAGTGTGTGAAAGAAAAAGATCTAACTACTCTCAGATTTCCAAGAAGTTTTTGATGTGGTCCCAAAAAACATTCCTTAACTAACTTCCAGTGGGCTAAGTGGGAAGGTACAGAAGGTACACGTGGATAAATATTTTATAAAAACATGGTAAAGAAATGAAAATATAGGATAGTCAGTTTTCACTGTAGGGAAAGGTCATCCTAATGGAATATTATAAATATCTGTGCTAGTTCTCTAGCATTTAAAATTGCTCGTAATTGGGTGTGTAATGGAGACACACAGTGAAATGCCAAATATCGTGTTAATGTAAATCCCATCATGTCACTAAAATGATTGCCTATCTCAGAAAGGGACCCACAGTAATGAGTAGCAGCATTCAAAGCAGCATATGTATACTCGAGCCTGAGCAGATCTAGAGTATTACACAAGAAAACACATCCTGACAACTCACAACTGTGACCCTTAGTTTTGCACCTATGGCTACTAAAGGATCTTGCAGTTTTCATGGGAAAGAAAGCAACAGGATCAAAAGCTAGAAAGGAAGTAAGAAAAAAATGTAAAAGGAACACAGAACCTTTGAAGAGAACCAAAGTTATGAGATGGCTCTTTTGAGAAGGATGGACAAATAACTGAAATCCAACTAGAAAAACAGATATGAGGAAGGATATAATAAATAATCCTGGAATTAACACGTGATATGTCAACTGTTACCATGAAGAACAGTTCATCATCTTTCAAGAGTGAGAGGGTGTTTCAAGAGTGAGTAGGCGTTAGACGAAATTGTAACTTGTCAAGCTCAAAGAAGTAAAGAAAAAACATTTCTTATGAAGAAATACATGATAATGGGTGATGAACGTACAGAACATTTTCTCCAAGATATTACAACTATCAGAAGTTTTCTCAGATTGGGATTGGGAAGCTCCCAAACAACAGACAAATTACCTGGAGTGTAATGAGCCTTGGATCCCCAACACCTCCAGCTTCAAAACCCTTAAGGCTCCCCAGCTGAAGTGTAGCGTACACTTCTCACAGCTGTTCACATCCAAAGGCATCCAAGGGCTATTGCACTAACTATCTCCTCTGTGATCTCTTCTAAGGCCTGCTGCTGCTCAGAGCCCCATTAAAAATAATTCTTCTTTAGGGCCACTCAATAGAGCCACAAACTGACTGTAAACTGGCATACACGTGCATTTTCCAACAATCCACAGACAAGCCTGTGTTCCTTTCTGGAAAAGGGAAAGATGGTGGGGTCACAATTATCATCTCACTGACTGCAGCCCCAGAGGTGTAGCAATAACAACCTTGCTGGTTTTGTTCCCAGAACTGGATCTCTTGTACTTTGATTTTCTGGAAAAAAGAACTTTCCAAATAGTCTGGATTATTTTTTGCCTCTCCTCAGATGTTTTCTCTGATGTGTTGCCCCATACAATGCTGTCTATCCATGCATTCCTGTATTCACACCTGCAACTGTTCCAGTACAGTCTGTATCATTCAAAGACTGACAGGTAGGCAGGGATGTGCTTCCATCCCTGGGGCAGTTGGTTCCAGATGTATTGGGCACACTGTCACAAACTGTGGCCTACACTCTGCTGCCAAATGGATAAAGAAAAATGCTTTCACAGTATTAGGTGTGTCAAGTTGCTTGGCTACCTTTCGGTCCCATTTATACTGGTTTTATCTTGTCCCACTTGGCAGCATGCAATGGTGGCATCGCTTCCATCAGCCATGATAGCCTACTGTTAATTTCCATCTGCTGTCATACTTTTTGCATTTGCCTTACAGGACTGATCAAGGGTTATTCAGTCTTCCTTATACCTCCTTGGCTCTTCAGTAGATGAATCAACTTATGGATGATAACCAGGGAGTCTTGCTTAGTGCAGAACTGCCACTGGTGCAGTGGCATCACTGGTACCATCATGGTAGCAAGGAGCACCTGCTCTTCATTCATTCATTCATTCACTACTTCCCATGGGCTGGCCACATGCCCAGTACATGCAATGGTTGCTTGGGAATTAAAATGTCATAATCACGACCTTCCCTGCTTTGCCCTCCTTTCCCATTATATGGCATAAAACATCTCTTTGGTCAGCCAGGGTCAGTTGTCCTGGCTGTGTCTCTCCCAGCATCTTGCTGACACCCAGACTCCTTGCTGGAGAAAGGAGAGGGCATTGGGATAAAGAGAAAGCCTTGACACTGTGGAAGCACTGTTCACAAGTAGCCAAGAGATCACTGTGTTGGGAACAGTGCTTCAGACACTAAGCACAGCACCATATGGGCTGTATGCAGAAAGTTAAATCCACCCCAGTCAGATGTAGTACAACCCCCCTGTCAGGGAGCACCCTCTCTCGTTCTCACTGTCTGCAAAAACTTTTAAGAAGGTACTGAGGATCCATAAGGGAAGCCAGGAATACTGAAAGCCTGTCACAGGATACACAACCTAGTTTCTCTCTAGGTGAGTCCCAGCTGCTGAATCAACTCTTTCTCCACTTCCCACCCAGTGCTCTTGCTCACATGAGTGTTGACACTTACGGTTCTGTGACGTTCTCCTTTGGCATTTAAGTAAGCTTTGATTGCTGCCAAGCCTGCGTACTCTCCCTGGGCTCCGCTGCAAGAAGAACACACACACTGTTGCACAGCACATAAACCAGAAACCTCTCTGCCAGAACTTCAAAACTGTCCAGACCTGACCCTTATCAATTAATTCAGGCAAGTGTCAGCATATTAAAAGGAGCACATCCCATATATTAAATTACAAATGAACCTGCCTTAGTTAACAGCTGGATGTAGATGAAAACAGTAGATGACAAAGCTTATGCCATTTTATCTGTTTATACTATGATGTTAAATCCTTCTGGTGACTGAGTTAACTCACATTTCTGCACCTAGCAGGGGAATACGTGCTTGATTACAGAGAGGCAAACTAAACTGAAATGCATAGTGAAGTGTACACAATGAAACGTAAGAAGTCCTTCAGTGACAGCCTAAGTGTAGAGTAAATTCTCACTGTTCATTTTGTATCAAAACTACTAATGGACATAAACAGGCTGCAGCAGTACTCATTCAATGCTGCTTTATTTATTCCAGTGAGAATTCAGATCCCAGGCATTCTCCAGTTAAACCTAGTGCACCAATTACCACTTGCAACAATTACACAGTTTGCAGCTCATACAGCTTACTCCTACTTCAAATCTTTATTTTTAGTTCATAGGGGAGGACCAATACCAGTAACACTACCATTTTACACAAGCAATGACAGAAAAACCTTCATGGAGAAGAAAGCATAGAAAAAAATGTTAAAAAAATTTAAAAGACCAAATCATTAAACTTTTGAAGAGATGAAACAAAACAATATACCATAGCTTTTAAAAAATCAACTACTTCATAATTTCATAATCTTGCATTCAAGACAAATTTAATTTTAGAAACTTCTTCCATTTTCAGCTTGCACATTTTTTTTGGAGGTAAGTTTTTGGAATCATGTTAAGGTACAAATGTTCAGAAAAAAGTTCCTACCTATTTGGCTGGAAGGAGATTTTGTCATAGCCAGTAATCTCACATAAGTCCTTCTCTAAATCCTTGAAAAGCTGCTGATACCCTTGGGCTTGATCCAGGGGCACAAAAGGGTGAATGTTGGCAAATTCTCTCCATGAAATAGGCTATAAAAACAAAACAAACAAACAAAAAGTGCTCTAACAAAATACTCTGCACACAACTCTGTTTTGCTGTTAAACTCTAAGAAAGAAAGAAGTTGCACTGTGGTCAATTAAGTATCAAATGCCTACCTGGCTGGGAGTGTTGATCTGCTGGAGGCTTGAAAGGCTCTACAGGGGGATCTGGACAGGCTGGATTGATTGTATCAAGGCCAATGATGTGAGGTTCAACAAGGTCTATTGTTAACTGATTTAATGTTAACTTGTTAGCTTTTTATTTTGGTAATCAGATTTGCATATAAAGATCTGGGGTGTTATGAAGACATTACCCCCAAAGCTTAGAAATAGCTTATAGAATGCATTTTCCCCTTTCTTTCTTTCTTTTCTTTTCCCTTCTCAATGGATCACCAAGTCCATACTGATGTTTGAGCCATGGGATGGTGGAGAAGCCTAGAAGATAAGGGGCTGATGTGTGTGTCTCAAACACCAATAGCCAGATAGCTGTGGAGTCAACCAAGGATTGTTGGTAAGAGGACGCTGTGTAAATGGGCAAGAAAGAGAAGGATGCAGCTGGAGAAGGGGGCCACATGAAGGTAGGGCAGCATTTTCCTGGGACAAAAGTCCTTGTTCTGGCTTCTGGAGATAAGCACAACACAGTACAGCACAGAGTGGCTGGAAAGCTGCCCACAGGAAAAGGACCTGGGAGTGTAGATTAACAGCAGTTTAAAAAGATCCAGCATGTGCCCAGGTGACCAAGAATGCCAGTGGCATCCTGGCTTGCATCAGCAACAGTGTGGCCAGCAGAATCAGGGCAGGGATTGTCCCCCTGTCCTTGGCACTGGTGAGGCTGCACCTCAAATCCTGTGTTCAGTTCTGGGCCTCTCACTGCAGAAAAGACATTGAGGTGATGGAGAGTCCATAGAAGGGGAGCGGAGCTGTGAAGGGTCTGGAGCACAAGTCCTAAGGGGAACGGCTGAGGGAGATGGGGTTGTTTAGGAGAAAAGGAGACTGAAGGAAGACCTTGTTGCTCTCTGCAACTGCCTGAAAGAGGTTGTAGCCAGGTAGCAGTCAATCTCTTCCCAGGTAACAACTGATAGGACAGGAGGTTAAGATCGGATATTAGGAAAAATTTATTCAGGAAGGGGTTAACAAGCATTTGGACAGTCCCCTTAGAGAACTGCTGGAGTCAACACCCCTGCAAGTATTTATAAGATATGTAGATATGGTTATTAGGAACATGGTCATTGATAGACTTGGAAGTGCTAGGTTAACAGCTGGACTCAAGATAAATGGTGTTTTCAAACCTAATTGATTCTATGATTTCCAGTAACCATTTCTTTAACATTAAGAATATGCTTAAAAATCCTTAATTTCTCCTACTACTTAAGTTTCACCTAGCCTTACGTAGAGCTGGGGGATCACAGGGCAAACAGAGAGGAGCTGTGTGGAATAGCACGTAACATTTTGTTGCTATTAATCTTACTTAAAGAGAATATACAAGACATAAAACAGTGAAGGGAGAGAGAGAAGGCAGTGAGAGAGGACAAAGTAAACTAGTGAAAGATCAAAGTGAGAAGACAACAGGGAGAGAACAAGCAAAGGAAGCTCACTCAGAGTCACAAGTTATTTTGTAATTCAACAGCTTGACTAGAGCTCTGCTTCATTTGCTATCAGCTAGAAAACTGTAGATAGCTGGGGACGACTCAGTTGAGGAAAAGGAGGGGCTATCCTAAGAAACGGCAAACTGAAAAAGAAGCGTGAATTGTCAGTTCCACTCAAGGACTTAAGATTTGTAAAGCTGCAGATGTTAGGTAATGCAACTCTGCTTGAGGACTTTGATACCTAACTCCCAAAAAAAGGGTTTTTTTAAATGGAGTCTTCAAAACCACACACTACTACTGTTGTTGCACTCCTACTTTTGCTTTTAAGAACTTTTCCTTAGCAAAAAAGGGAGAGGATGACTTTAGCTACTTCTGAAATTGCCTCGTCAGCTGTAGTACTAGATCAGGACTGGCCTTTACTTCTCTACAATGACACTGGCTAGACAGTTTACTCATGTGGGTATCAAGTGAGACAGTATTGTTGCAACTTACTGTAAGTTCAGCTGAACTATTGAGCTTCATTGTGCAGGACCCCTAAAAATACAAACACACATCAGTATTTGTTGAAATACATAAACACGTAGGTAAGTACGTAATTTTTTCTCTTTTTGGTAAACACCTACCAAAGGAATCATGCTGTGAACAAGGGAAATGTCTTTGTTTTCTAATCTTTTCATGTACCGCACAATATTTGTCTCAGAGTGATAGCTGCAGAACACAAAACACAGTGTTAGGGCAAGCAGATTAGCTACACCAGCTGCCAAAACAGGAAAAGAACATATATAAGAATATAAAAAAGAAGTAAGACTGGGGATAGTTATTAATATATACTAGATACTTCCTTCCAAACTAGCACTTTAAGCTTGCTAATAGCAATGTGGATTAAAAATACTTATTATCATCTCAGTAACACTATCAGTAAATAGTGCTAATTTAAAATGAGAAGTATAACTAAAAATGCTACTAAATAGCTAATTTCAGAGTAATAAGTGACTGTATGAATCCAGATACAAAACTGTCCTCAACTGACTCCACTACCACTTTTGAAAGGAGATATTTTTAGATTCTATAAAAATATCAAATATACAGCAGTTTCACAAACCTGTTGAAAACCTGGTGTGTCAAGAAGTTGGAAGTTCTCTTAAATGGGGTGCTAAGGATGCCTTTGGTTTCCTCGCCCATACCCTCAGCAATTAGCTCCTTTGACACAAAGAAACAGAGAGTCGAATACTTTCATGGAAATTTCTTTTTTCATATACTCAATTTCCCAGAACTAGCTTATGCTACCAGTTTACCTCAGGCTGTAGTCAGCTTTTAAGGCAAATCCCCCCCATTTTATTAACATATGTACCTGTATACATCTAGCAAGACAACAGCATTATAATTAAACTGCGTACAGACGTCTCTGTAGTCCTCACTTTGTGAGTATTGGTGACAATTACTAATGACATGCAACAAAAATTCCAGTGGGAAAGAAGTAACTGACCCCATGTCCTAACCTTCACAAAATCAGTAATAGCCTAAATGCAAGGTGTCCAAGCAGACCGAAAGAACTAAGTCTTGCAACCCGAAAATGGCATTACATAAATCCTTTACTTAACACTGCCTTTTTCTTTAAGAAAGGATCTGAAATTCTTAATAAATCAGAAATGGTCATCATGTAGAAACCCACTATACAGGAGCAGTTTTGCTTTTCAACGTTGGAAACATTCAGATAATTTAGTTCACATGATCTATTATGTACTTACAGAAGAAGACTCGCAACCAAAAATCCATAATATGTCATCTAGGTCTTTCTCATTTACAGTTTCATCAAGTGATACTCCAAGCTATGGATAAAAGCACCAGAAATTACCCACAGCTCTTAATTCTAGAGACACAGATAATGTGTTCTGGACAAGACAAATTTTCCAGAAACACAAGAGAAAAAAAAATAAATCTACACAAAAATATGTAAACATACATATTTATAGGCATTTATAATACATAGATTTATTTTATTTCTATAAAATTTTCCAATTCCTTCCTTTACCCTGATAAACCATCCAAACCAGATGGCTCAGAAACTTTGAGACTTCTCATCTCCCATCTAATGTTTCTAAGCATTTTCCACTTAATAGGAAAATTGCTCATTTTCCTATGACCCTTTCTCCCCCATTCCAATTTACAGAACATACTACACTTTGCCAAGAGTCCTTCATGCCCTCCAAAATATGGTTTAAATTTCAATTTGTCTTTAAACACAACTGAATTCTGGATGTCACCTTGTATTTCATTTACAATTTTAGAGTCTCTCCACTCTACCCCTTAGTGTCATATTTACCATGAAAAAGTTAGATAATCTTTTAAAATAGGCATAAAATGAAAATACAATTATTATTTCTGGAAGTTCAGTGCATCACTTAACATGTTCATTGTTTATATTATCTTTGTAATTGACTGATATATCTGAGCAAATTACGAGATCCTAAATAATTTTGTTCAGTGTACTACATGTAATGATAGGTAACTTAACGAAGAAAAAGCCATACTAGAAAATTTCTGAATTTATCAAACGTTGAGAAAGTTGCTTACTCTGCCATCACTAAAAATCCGAAAATTTATCTTTCTAAGAGCTGCTCTGTCCAAAACCTCTTTGACTGAGCATCCACAGGTGATCGTCAAGGTATCAAAGAACAGATCATGATGTAGCTTATGACCAGCTCGCCTAAGACCTATAAAAAACAGTAAGTTAATTCTATTATATGCACACTGTCTTGTTTGCTCAGGGAGCAGCTGAAGAACAACACTATCTATCTCATAAGTAAATTATTTTATATAATAAAGCAAAATATGCCCCTTGTGTAAAGAGCAGCAAAATCACCAGCTTTTCAGTGAAATGTCACTGTGTATGAAATGCAACTAAATCAGATTCAGACCAAACTAATAATGCAGATTGAGTCTAGGGAAGACTGTACTAATACATCAAATTTGTAATACATACTGTAGCAGAGTTGTTATATAAACGCAGTAAGGATAAAATCATAAGATTGGAAAGAAAAGTTACATTATATCAACACATTTAACTGTCAAAGAGCTTGCCATAAAGAAGTTTAGAGTCTTAAGAGTTTTTCACAGTAGCAAAAGGTCTTCCAGCTAAATTGGTAAATAAAGCATGTGTGTTTGTTGCAATAATCCCTTAATTTCAAATATACCAGTTTTGTATAGCTCCTTCTGACAGCAGTGCTGGTCATGCCAATGAAAAAGATCCTACCAGGCCACACAGTCCAGTTTCTGCTGCAGATCCTGTACTTTTCTTTAGCTGTTAAGCTTTGGGATTTCAATGTTGACAGCAGGTATGATACTCCACCCGATTTAAGTGAAATGTTTCTATTGCTTTAATATGATTTCTAACCTTCCTCTTCTATGTTACTAATACCTGTGCAGCTTCTGTATGTAAACTGGGAAGATCTGTTAAGTGAAGTAGAAGCTGGCAAACAGCAAGCAGTTCAATAGCATCATCTAGATATCCACTCCCTATGGATTAGACTCTAGGGACTTCTATTAGTTTCCCAAGGAAACTGAGCAATGCCTGCAAGTTTCTATCAAGCAGATATATCTAATTCTTGAATGTTATTATCAGTAGTACACAAAAAACATCAGCTGAGCATTTTGTATTAAAATGGTCTCTCTTGAGCTGACAGAACACACATCAGATGGCAACACCCATGCCCCACCCTCCAAGTTTATTTAAGATGTATTAGTTAAGGGGTAAGGATCTTAGAACAGTTTCTGTAAACATTGAATACGCACCTTCAGCCAAGATTAGAGTAGCATTGTGTACTCGTCTTGCAATATGCCTTAATCCATCAGACCCATGGTATATGCCAAACATGGCTGACATGTTAGCCAGAAGAGCCTAGGATCCAAACACAGTTTAGGACATTGTTATTGTTACTACTACTAAAGATTACTTCATGTGAGTTTAGTGAAATATTTCTTTAGCACCCAGAGACAACCACAAATCTTCAGCTAATGTTATTGCTGATTATGTGTTGCCTACAAAATAGAAGAAGGAAAGGTAAAATATTTTTCGGAAGCTGTAAGCACTTATTATGAATTCAATGCCCTTTGAAATGTAACTCTGTTAGCAAATAACATGTACTGAAATTCAACTACTGCAACAAAGATGTTTGAAGACTCTCAAGTTAAGCTTGTCTCACAGGAACCCATTGTTTAGGATTGGTACAAAAAAATTATAGAGTATCTCATGAATACTAAGTAATTAAGCTTGTTTTAATATTAATAATCTCTCCTCAAAATTTGGCACAATATTAAGAGCAGGAGCAAAGCAATGACAGGAGCAAAAAAGTTATTACCCTGGCTCAAGATCTGTGGAGGTATGCTGAAGAGAACTATTTTGGATAATTACTTATTTAATCATGGTATTTTCCTGTAAAGATCTCTTTGGTGATGTAACATTTCTGCATCAAATCACATAGACAAAAACATAAGTTGTGACAATTAGAATCATTAGGTTTAGAATTTTAAAATTTATTTCTTCTGCCTTGAGTGGGAAATTTCACATCATTGGAATTCCCTTCTACTTTATTAAGAATTCTGTCTTGTTTATAACAAACACAGCATTATTCAGTGGTGTTCATGCTACAAGACAGATTCAAGGACTACAGTCTTTATTAAAGGAAACACATTTAATACTCTCTCTTCAAGCAGATCCATTTTTCAAAGGACTCAAAACAAATGAACAAAGGCCTGAACATTTCTATGTCCTTCATTTTTCTACTAAAAAGTCTCAAAAGTAAAGCTAACTCATTGTTCAACTTGTTCCTTTCTAGCACTGAAAATAAAGCATAAGTTACCTGTGCTGTGCAGATGTTGCTGGTAGCTTTATCCCTCCTGATATGTTGCTCTCGTGTTTGCAAAGCAAGGCGGTACACTTCCTTTCCATTTGCATCCCTAAGTCACAAGCAAAAATGTTGCTTCTGTTACTTTAAAATTACAGTTATTTATGACATAGGGCATTATGCATGCTAACCTGAAACTAGTTATCTATCCTCAGAGTCAGAAAGGCACTGGAGAGAACAAAGCATAAGTCAGGACAGCTGTGATACCAAACTGCGCAAGACTAAAGTCTCTAGATTTCTATTTACATCATGGCTGGTCAAGTAGAGCACACAGTGACATTTCTAAGCATACTACAGGAGAAACTGGTATTTGCCTTAAAATGGCACGAATCATTGCAACTATTTTAACTTAATAATAATCCAGATCTTAATTTGAACAAACACTGAGAAGGAAGCATCTTTTCTAATAATGTCAAGTAAGGCATGTTGTGTTTGTATATAAAAATAACAGGTTCAACACAGAAAACTGAAAGGGCTCTGGACAATCCATTTTTTAGGAGGTTCCTTTTTAGGGTACCTAACAATGTGAAAAGTGAAGAGGTGAGAGCCAATCCACTATTCTTTAAAAGCATGAAAACTTTCAAAACAGCCACAGAAAGAAAGAGACACACATACACACACACATACCTATACACTACGTATGTAGGGGCTGCACACCAGTTATATGAAACTCAAGTCATTTTCACTCTAGCAGTTGTTTGGTGATTATGACTATGCAGCTTAGTTTACATTCAGTCTATCCAGAGGAACCTTGACAGGGTGAAGAAGTGAGCTGACAGGAGTCTACCAAGTTCAACAAGCCAAGTGCACTTGGCAACAAACCAAGTCCTGCACCTGGCAAAGAGACCCATGCACCAGTACATGCTGGAGACCAGCCAGCTGGAAAGCAGCCTGGCAAGAAAGACCCCAGGTACCCTGGGGGACACCACACTGAGCATGAGCGAGCAATCTGTCCATGCAGCAAAGGAAGTAAAAAGTATCCTGGGCTGCATTAGGAAGAGTGTTGCCAACAAGGGACATGATCCCTGCCCTCTCTTCAGCCCTGGTGAGGCTTCACCTGGAATGCTGTGTCCAGTTCTGGGCAAGAAGGATACAGAGGCACTGGAGAGAGTCCAGTGATGGACCACAGAGATGTCAAAGGAACAAGGCCATCTCCTCTACGAGGAAAGGCTGAGAGAAGAGAAGGTGGAGGGCAGACATCTTCAATGTACCTAAGTCCCTTGGGGGAGGCTGTAAAGAGGATAGAGCCAGGCTTTTATCAGCAGTGCCCAGCAACAGGACCAGGGGCAATGGACACATACTGAAACACAAGAGGGTCCTTCTGAACACGAGAAAATGCTTTTCCACTGTAAGGATGACTAAGCACTAGCACAGGTTGTTCAGAGAAAACTTGAACTCTCCTTCCCTGGCAGTCCGAGAGGCAGGCACAAGGACACCATCCTAGGCTCCTGACTCTAGGTGACCCAGCTTGAGCAGGGAGTTAGATCAGATAGCCTCCAGAGATACTGCCCAATTTCAATCATGTTGTGATCCTGTGGTCAAAACTTGAAAAAATCCATGGCAGAAAGACGCATTGAGGAAGTATTATAGCTTTTATCCCTTTTACTATTTTTCCTAACTTTTCTTGAAGAAAGAAAGAAGAAATATTACTATTTAAATTAAGTATGCCTAAGCTTATTGATAATGTGAATATTTTAGTTATTTAGGTTACTGAAGTTCTTCTGAATAGCTTCTGTGCCAAAGATATGCAGTCTTCCCAGTGACAATTACTTTGCATTTCAAGTAATATTAGTTAGATATCTTGTCAAAATACACAATACATCACTAATAGCAAAAATTAGAGGCAAGATTTTGCACACTATTCCTCTGCTTTGTTTAAGCATGACTAAAATCTGAACTAAATTAAGTTCCTTCTTGATTATTTTGGAGGTTCACTGAATTTTTTACTTCTTTCCATTTATGTTTTGTAAGATTGGATGACAGAGAAAAAAGTCAGTATGTACAGAATAAGTGGAGCAAGTTAGCTTGCAGAGCCTCATGCCACCGCAATAAATCCACTCAGCTTTTAGTTATCTCTTCATCCCACACTGCCACAAGCACTAAAGAGAGTTAACAGCTTCATTCCACACAAATGGAATTCTTGAAGCTTGCTTCCTCAAAACTGAAGGCAACTTTTATTCTCCCAGTTTTCAAGAAAAAAAGGTGTTCAATACAACACCATGGTCAGCTGTTGTTCACAAAGGCTGCACAAGATGGTCATAGTGTGGTTATGACAGTTTCTTATGTATTACTAAGATCTTTAAGGGGAGACTTTAGATTGGATATTAGGAAAAATATTTTCAAAGAAAGGGTTCTAAAGAATTGGTAGAGGCTGCCCAGGAAAACGAGGCGTCACCATCCCTGGAAGTGTTGAAAAAACATGTGGATATGGCACCAGAGGACATAGTTTAGTGGTGAACATTGTGGTAGGTTAATAGTTGGACTTGGTGATCTTGAAGATTCTTTCCAACTGGAGGGTTTCTATGACTCTATGATTTCACTTTCACTGAAGACACTTAAAGGCAGAGGGAGCCCTTACCTTGTAACACCCACCATTCTGCCTGGCATCATTCTCACTAGATTTTCCTTGACAGCAAAGAACGCTGCGTGGGGTCCCCCATAGCACAGCGGAACGCCAAACCTCTGGGAGTTACCCAAGACGACATCCACCCCAAACTCTCCGGGAGGCTTCAGAATGCAGAGAGCCAGAAGGTCAGTAGCGCAGCAGGCGAGAGTCTGAGAACAGAAATGCACAGAGCAGTCAGCCTCTTTTCTGAAGGAATGGTATTTGCATGGGAACTAGGTTTTTTAATAAAGTTTCAAGCAGTTCCACATCACTTGCCCAGAGCAGAAGTGCCATGGTTGTAATGGTTATCAACTGCATGTAGCTGAGATGGTGTCTCATTAACACTTAGCTTCTCTGAATATGGCTGTTTGCTGCATCAGATTGGTATCTGTGAGATGAATAAAATTTACTTTACCCCATTCTGATGAGCTCTTTCAACAAGTTCCGAAAAGTCTTCCACCTTCCCTTCAGTGTCTGGATACTGAAATAACACTCCACTGACATCCTTTCCACTGAAATCCATCTCATGGGGTAATTTGAGCTCAGTAATAACACCTGTATAACTGGAACCAAAAACACGCAGAAGGCAAAATATTCAAACCCCTTCCAAGCCTGGAGTGATACTTAATAAGACATTTTCATGGACTCAGAGATGACTCTCTTCTTTCACATACCAAGAGCTGAACATGCTTTGCAGCACTAAACATTGAGAAAGTTTCATATCACGGTGTACAGTATTGAAGAAGAACTGAATTTGGCATCATCATCAGAAATACAGAGCAAAGGAAACAGAGGATGCGTAAGATACTTGCTATCACCATTTTGCTGCTTTAGCATGCTTAACTTTGAGAAAGAAGTCATGTTTTTAGAAGATGGTTACTTCAAACAGTGAACTTAAAACAGATTTAGCTTTCATTAAAAGAGAAGATTTGCTATCTACAATTTCCTAGTAAAAGAAAAAAATACTAAATTCAACAGTCAAATGCAAATATCTATGCAACCATTTGAAGGCAAAATTAAATACTTTCTTTTTATCATATGTTTAGTCTCTTTCTAAAGAGCTTTAATTTCTTTGCAGTTGTATTTCAACTAGAAGTAATGCCAAAGGATGAGGGATTTCTGCTTCTAGTTTGTGAAGAAAGCACAGGCCAGAAATGTTACGTATGTGGCAAAGAGGTACAGATGGAAAATCATTCAGTGTAAGGGAAAAGATATGGCAGAAAACAGAGGAAAACATTACTTTGCTCTAGTCTGGACCACTGCTATAGTTTGAGGGTGGCATCGGGCATCTACGTAGAACTTCCTCCTTTTGTTGTGTCTGTTAAGAAAACAGAAGGTTTACATATCAGAATATATTGTTTTCCATGGAAATAAAATTAGTTTATTTTCTAGAAGTGAGTTTTCCTATGTAAAAAGGCAGTCGAAAATATTGGTTATTATAATCAAATTAAGTGTAGGATTGAATGAAGGTTCTGGCACATTTAAATTAAGAAAGTTTATTTCAGACACTCAAATGACACGTGACAAAAATTAAAAGAGATTATGAAACAAAACAGTGAGCCAATTTCAGAAGCCATGGGAATGGCTCCACACACACACACTCTTTTAAAGGAATACAACTTTGGTCTTTAATACAGATTTTTCAAAGTTGCCCTGGATAAACAAACATGAGCAATTAAAGTAGTTACACAGAGATGAAGAAGACATGGTCCCTGCCCACAGCAGTGGGGTTTGAACTAGATGATCTTTAAGGTCCCTTCCAACCCAAACCATTCTATGATTCTGATAAGACAATTCTCTGGCAAGTAGAATTTTATGTCAGACTGAGGCTTTGAACTAGTGAACAGAACAGTCTCTTCTGTGTAATCACCTTCCTGATATACAGCTCTACAGTGGCCTTCAATCATTTCCTGTATTTAATTTGATTTGCAGATCCATTTCAAATGGGCCTACAGTGCACATCCACAAAAGTAGATGTGGATACACCAGTAACAGTTTTGCTTTTAGCAACTTAGGAATTATGTACTTCACCCGTTTTTAAAGTTTCTTCTAATCACTAGTGGAAAAAGAAAATGCATATCTTTGATTTCCATGGACACAAGAGATTCAGGCCACAACCTGTTAGACTACGTGATAAAAGATGCTCTGCACCCCCCACAGAGAGGCAATGGCAGGTGAGGGAGCACAAATAACACCCTGTCCCTGCTGCTCCCTGGCCCTTCACAAGGGATATCAACCCAATAGAGACACAAACACAGAGAAGCACAGAGGCCACAAGGCAGATGGGAACTTTAATTAATTAATTAACCCAAACAGGCACACTGTCAGGTGCCAACTCCCACTTGGGGGGCAGACATTATGGAATGCATGAGAAGAGCATTTTGGGATTGCAGGGGCTTACTGTGAGATATTTAGGGGAAAATAGAATACAACTAAGTGATTCTGGGAGGAACAAGCATAACAAAATAGCAGATCAGCTGAGACAGTCACATATAAAAAGTTGGTTGCTGAAGTACTTGCATTTAACTAGTGCAGTCTGTACCCTCTTCTTGTTAATAGCCTTTCTCATTCCTTTCATGGATAAGGGAACTCCATATTCCGTATGTGTGTGTGCCTGTCTGGGTGCCAGCATCTGGAGCCAGACCACAGAGGATTCCCATGTCCACAGTACAGCAACTGAAGTGACTGGAGTGAGTGGACTTCAGTACCAGCACCTCAGCCATAGGGGGCCTGTGTGTCTGTGATGGTATCAGTGCGAGAAGGCGTGTGTTTGGGTGTCTGTAGCTGGGCTGGTACTACAGGCAGGACAACTGAACCCTTTCCAGTATGTCCATGTCTCTGTTCTGCTGGGGAGCCCACAGCTGGTCACAGCACTGTGGGATGCAGACTCACCAGGGTGAGTGGGAGGTATCCCTCCCTGGCCTGCTGGCAGCACTCCTCCTCCCAGTGCAGCCCAGAGGATTGTTGGCCTTTCAGCCACAAGTACACACTGCTGGACTGTGTTCAATTTGGTGTCATCAAAAACCTCCAAGGGCCTTTTCACAGAAGTTGTTTTCCAGCCTGCCAGCCCCATCATGTACCCCGTATATCTGGCATTGCTTCTCCCCAGATGCAGAATTTTGCACTTGCCCTTGTTGACTTTCACAAGGTTCCTATTAGCCCATTTTGTCCAGCCTGTCAAAGTCCCTCTGGATGGCCCATGGATCTATCATCTGATCCTCCAAGTTTTGCATCATCAGCAAGTTTGCTGAGGATATAGTCTGTCCCATCATCCAGATCATTAATTGGACCCAGTGTTGCACCTGGGGTATAGTAACTGTACTCCACCTAGAATTCATGTCACTCATCACCATCCCCTGGGCTGCCATTCAGATAGTTTTCCATCTGCCTCACTCCCACCTCATCCAGTCCATAATTTTCAGCTTCTCTGTGGAGATTTAAGGGAGATTCACTGCTCTCCCCTCTCCACCCGAGCCAATTATTCACTTGTAGAAAGTCATTAGGTTGGTCAAACATGACCTCCCACTGTGTGAATTCATGCTAGTCACTCCTGATCCCTTTTTTTGTCCTTCACATGCCTGCTAATGGTTTCCAGGGCTAGCAGTTGCTCCTCAATCATCATTGAGGGACTGAGGTGAGGCTGACTGGCTGGTAGCTCCCTGCATCCTCATTCCTGCCCTTCTTGAAGACAGGAGTGTCATTTGCTTTCCTCCACTGATGAGGCACCTCTCCCCAGTCACTGTGGTTTTTCAGAGAGAATCAAGAGTATTGGTATCAGGGCAGCTCCCTCAGCAGCCATGGGTGCAGCACATCAAGAACTGTGTATGTCCAGTTTGCTTAAGTGTTCTCTAACCTGATCCTCCTCCAACAAGGGTAAGTCTTCCTTGCTCTAGAATTTCTCCTGTACTTTCTCTAGGTTCTTACATTTCCTAAGGCCTCAGATGTTTGAGATAAACATTTACATCAACACTGGAAACTTCTGTGGGAGCTTGACAACACGGACTATAGTTTTTCAGTGATCTGCTCACAGTAAAAAGGCCACACTCAACTTCAACCCATTGCCTACACATGGATAGATGCCTTCAAAATTCCAAAATTACTTCCCGCTGTGATTTAACCATACATTTAAACACAGTACCTGTGACATAATTGCATGGCTTCTGCAGCAGCTGTCCCCTCATCCAGCAAAGATGCGTTAGCCACATCCATTCCTGTGATATCACACACCATAGTCTGGTAATTTAGGAGGCTCTCCAGCCTGCCTTGGGACACCTCAGGCTGGTAAGGAGTGTACTGGGTTACCCTGTGAGAGAAAAGTTCTGAGCTTGGGTCCAGGAAAATGAATGTGTAACAGAATTATGCCAATATATAACTGAACTATATCACAGAAAAAGGGATAGTAAAGTGTAATTCATTAACATGGAAGTTTGTTAGAAAACAGTTATTTTCAGACAACTGTAATTATTTACTGATCTGGAAGCCTGAGATCTGAACAACTTCTGGTACTCGGCTTTTTAAGGAAAAGAATTCTTTGTCTCCATTTTGAAAAGAGAAATTCTTTTTAAAACAGAGGTGTGAGGGCATCATGGATAAGGGACAGGGTAAATAGATGCTGAGTGTGGAAGAATTGAATCAAGTCATAATATCCAAACAAGAATGCTTTGTTCAATCATATCTAGGTATTGTCATGATGTTTCAATACTGTTTCTGAAACCCTTTGCTTGTCAAGTCTTCTCCACTCTTCTGAGAGGAAAAGTACTTGGCATTTCACAGAATCAAGCTCAGAAATATGCAGCTTCTTGTGAAATGACAGTTTCCACACATGTTAGTGGAGAGAAATGAGATGTTGTCATTTGGCAAACAAAACAGTAGTGGCAATGTAAGCAACCCCTTCAAAAACACAAGAATCCAAGAGAAACGCTCCATTATAACAGTCCAGAAAACAAAGCAGCATGGATCCAGGGATGAAAGGCAAAAACAGAGGTCAGACTGTCTTCTCCCTGCTGGAAATTTGGGCACTGGATTTCACAGTGGTTCGGAACAGACTTTATGCCAGATTGAACTTAGAGTAGTAGCCAGAAACAAGTGGTAAGTGGGAATATTTGCGGCCTCTGTTTTCTAGTGATGGAAGAAAACAACAGTTTGTTTCCCTAAAAGGGCAGTAGTAAGCCCCAGACTTTTGAAAAATGCTTATGAGTGAAGGTATAAACTTTCAAGAAAGACTCACATATTTGGCAGCTCAAGTCATGTAAAGTCAATAGAAGGTAGAAGCCAAAGATTTTTAAACAAGCTGGAGGACTTGGTATAGAGCAAGATGAGAGGAGCAACAAAATAGTAATCTGAGAGAGAAAGTAGAGAAGAAGTCCTGAACAGAATGCAAGAGCTAGAAGGAGGACACACTCAATATGTGAACTTGAAGCGTAATATAAAATGCTAACGCATTTACTGTCTAATTAAATGGTACATCTGCTCCAATTACATATACTATTCAGTACAGTAACAGAAAGCAGTAAGTGTGTATTGAATACATAAATATTGACGACTTTCCCAAAAATGGTAGGTTTTTTCTCCTTTTTAGCCAATTCTAACACTAAATTAATTGTCATATGACTGCATAGTTCACAAGTGAGACCATGTCCCGGGCTGCATGCAACCTTGCTAATCCCAATAGTAGTGGGTTTTTTCTCCACAGTTGCTAAATCCAGTGTTCGGTTTGTCAGATAAACATTCCTTCTGGGAATATTAAGATTTGTTTTCTGTATAGTCCCTCTTCCCACTTAGTTCTCATCAATAAAAAGAGTTATTACAAACACCTTTGCCTTTGCGTGACCCATGACTTTTCTTGATTAGTAGAAGAAAGAAACTCTATACTTAAAGGCTAACAATCGTGCTTCCTCATTTTATTTCACCTAAGGGAAGTTTTTGTATTTTAACTTGCAGGAGGAACTAGAACTAGACTAACAAGAATTAAAGCATTGAGATTAATTGAAATGTGTTAGAGAAATCCTACTCCACATAGCTGGGAAAGTACACAATATTACCAAAGAGAATTACTGAAGTGTTATGATTTTGATGTTATGGTTTTAAATACAGTTGAAGTAAAACCAATCAATCTCAGAAAGATGAAAAAAATAAACCAAGTAATCTTGAATTCCAATACTGCAACAAACTACACTGCATGAAGCTTAACAGCTGTCTAAAGACACCTTTTATAACAAAAAACCATGTTTTTTTGAAGGAGTTTTCTTGGTATTTTCTGAACATCTATATCTTTTAATATGTTCTACTTCTTCACAATTTCTTCAAATAAAATATCTGGCTTTAGTCTGCTTTTTGACTTCTGCCTGAATCTGTACTACAAAGTAACTGACTTTTTAAAGTAATATAAAAGCAAACTCTCTAAAAGTAATTATTTCATGGTATGGAGTTATTTTGAGAGTGTAATGCATAAATGCCAAGTGTTACTAGCTAACAAGTTTAGTAATTTACACTAAATTTAGAGAAGTGAAGATTGGAGGCATCCTTGGTACAGGTATTTTATTCTTATGTATTTAAAGTCTGGGGGCAAAGGAATCAAATGAGCTGCACTTCAGAGACTTTTAGTTGCTCTAACAATGCCAAGCAAAGAGAAACCACAAGTTATGTAAGAGAGACAAAATAGATAGAAACAATAAGCCTGAGCTTGCAGCATTTCCCTTGGAGCTGCAACGTGAAATGTGTCAGCATGGAAAGTGTTACACACAGAGCAGCTGTAAGGAGAGATCTGATTTTTTAAACAGCTTCCATAAAGCCTATGTAGTTGCTTTTGCACACATGCACACACACAGAAATACCGTCTCCCCAACAAACATTTTAGCTGTCACTTTAACCATCTAATAGTTTAGCTTTTAGTCATCCAATTTAACTTTACTGGACAGAGCAAGATCAGATTTCTAGACAGACTCTTCCAGTTGTTTCAGTAATGCTACATAATTTTTTAGGATTGAAAAGTTTGTAGTTCATTTGGTTCCACTTTTTAACTGTTTTTATTTTTGCCTCTAGCAACTGATAACTTGTTTTGTGGTACTGTACTGAAATATTTAGATTGCATATGTTGCAAAACGTGAATGAGGATAAGGTGAAATAAAACTTTGTATAGATGTACTTCATAGGTTCTTTGATTCCAAACAGTGCAACTTTTTCACCAGTTCAAGAATTTGTGATGCAAATAGAGCCAGCAAGTCTAAAAATAAACAGACTTAAGAGGTCTACAGATACGTAGACCCATTTACAGCAACCCAAAGTATAAAAAATATGTAACATCTAAGTAACAATGACTTTTTGCCCTGAGTAATATGAACCTTCATTTGGCTGGGTTTTTTTGTTGCTTGGGCTTTATAAAATAGCTACAAAACCTTGGAATACTGATTTTACTAAAATAAAAACTGCCCAGTAATAAAGATGACAGTTACCATTTTAGTACAGTATAAAAACTGTCTTACTGACTTGTGATAGGGGAACTTGGAAACTAAATGAGAAAATGCAGTATACCAGTGACATTCAGCCTGTTGGAAAGTGAGACTGTACATGAAATGTACCATTTCCTGTTGCATCACTTCTGAGTTAAAGTTCTTTAGAAACTGAAATGCCAGCTGGATGAGCAGAACCAAGCACGATATTCTCAGCCTCTTCATAAATGAATGATCATATGATAGTTTAATATCACTGCTGTTCATCAGTGAATTATTTGATCAGACTAGAACTCACTTTATGGATTAACATTCAAACCCTTGAAAGTCTCTGGTTAAAAAAAAAAAAAATCAAAAAAGAAGTACTAGGAGAATAGTCTTCAGAATTTTCAAAGTTTCTTACTTCCTCATAAGAAAATCATGATCATAATGTTGCATAGGATTTAACGAACTCCACCCAAATTGCATACACCAGTGGAGGAGGGAGCTTTCTTTAATTTACGCAGAAGTTGGGAAAGAGTTACTTTTGTTTAGAAGTTAAGTCTGCATACTTTCTTAAAGCAAACAAATATTCTTGTATTAGTTCGTAATTAATAGGAGCTGTGAACAGAAGTCACAAAATCAGTGGCATATTTTACAGAAAAAAGCATTTTCTAAAGTCAAAAGTGTTATTTTTCCTTTTCAGCTTTAGCATAAACAACATAGTGCCTACACATTAGGATACACACTGTTACCAAAAATATGAAAGCCTTAGTTAAAAAAAAAAAAAAAAAAAAGTTTTTGGTGTCTTTTTCTACGCTCATTCATAAGTCAAACCTCAAATGTGTACTTATACAGATACATTTAACAATAAAATGTGGTACATTACCATCCTGCATTCTCCAACAAATTCCGTGCGATGGGCTGAGGCACTGAGCAATTGTAATAACCCATGCCTATGTAAGACCGCCATATCTTGTTCTTGCTTGCAATATTGTATAGATTTTCAAGGATTTCATTTTCACCTAATTCAAAAGAAATTGTGTGAGAATGCTACAGCTACATGTAACATTAACAGTTCTTAACTGAAATATCTTGCACCCCAGTGTAAAAAAAACCAGTGGTGATGCAAAAATAAACAGTAGCAGAATAAAGTGCAAGCCAAGAACAGCAAAGATAAATTAGTAAAATGGTGAAATAGTCTGGGAAAGTTTAAATTCTGCCAGAATTCTGGAAAATGCAACACCTGAATAACAAGGTTTCAACCAGTGTGGAAAGAATAGTGAGAAAAACAGCTGAAGGCAAAAGAAGCCCTTTTTGTGCTAACACAATATACAGTCAACCCAGTGGAGACCCATCCTGCACATGCATTAAAATGTACCTCAGAAGGTGCTTTTTATTAGCTAAACCCTGCAGAATCAACAGTAGATGAAGTCATAGACACCCACAGCTGTGATTTAGTGTTTCTAACTGAGTCATATTTGCACTAACTAAGCTCACACCAAGCACCCAGGAGTAATTTCCTAGTACTAAAGAACTTCATTTTCTCACATTTTCCCTAAAGAGCTGATAGAACAGAACAGTCCTTTTAATTCAATTTCAGCATGCTTCACCAGCTTATTTTTTTAAAGAAAGGGTTAATAGAGTATTTCCAGTTTAAGAAATTTCAAATGAGATTAACTTTTAAATGAATCTGCCAATCTAGTTTGAAGGTATTACGAAAGAATGACTTTGAAGTATTCAGAATGAAAGCATTTGCACTCCCTCCCTCCCCCAACCATAGTTTATTCTTTGGTCTTTCTTCTACAAATTTCTCAGTGTCCTGAAGGTTGTCCAAAATCACACTGCATCAACCTGTTCCTAGCAGTGAATAATGCCACAAACATCTGGCAAAGGGTAGTACTTGCAAAATATATTAGTAGCTGAAGATGCAGAAAGATAGTAAGCTGTCTTAAGATCATTCATCAGTCTAACAGACCTGGGTGAAACTGGACACCAACCCTCCTAGGTGAGGGGAGCAGATGCTTAATTCCTCCTTCAAGTCTGACCTCAGAGTCTGCTCTGCTGGGGCAGTTACACCAAGTTCTGTTGATTCTCCACTGCAACTTGAGGAGCAGACTTAGTAATATAAGGCCACAAATCACAAAAGTAGAATAGCTTGGGCCCTGGATGTCTCAAAATCTATTTTCTCTCTGTAACTTATTCCAGCAAGAGAGATCAAGTCAGAACAGTTAATTCTCTGGAATGTGGTAGCAAATGATTATCTAGGTTTTGAATTAATTTCTAGTGCAATCACAAACAAGGATATGAGAACTTTAGCTCTGATTTCAAAACTTTTTTTCCTTTTACTTAAATTGCCACTATTGCATTCCCTGTATAAAGATTACTTTTTTTCAAGTATCTTCAGGTTTTCAATTAATTCTTTCCACAGTCACATTCCACCTCTCACAAAGTTATTTTTTTAATTGATGTCCAGTTCTCATTTCAAAGTTCATTTCTTCTCTGCCTTCTAATCAGTGTTATCATTAGAACTAATGTATAAATATTGATTTCTTATTTTCAGTAAACTGCAATTGTTTTTTTTCTGGAGACTCATTATATGCTTATTATTAGGCTTGAACTCAGCAACATCCAGGGCAAGGTTTATAGAGTGTAGTGAAAAGCTCCACTCCTCAGTACTCTTCCCATACAGTTTATAACCAGACAGACACACTTGTTTCTTTAAGTGAGCTTTAACATTGTAGAGACCTTCCTCTACCACTTGCAAAACAAAAGTTTGATGAAAGACAGTTTGGTTTAGTTTCAGACAGAGGCTATATTCTTGTATAATTCAAACATCATTGATTTCTTGGAAATGGTAATGAATTCCCTCGTTTAATTCCAAACGTGTTTGAAGGCAGAAGCTGGCTATCATTAACTTGTTCACTAGCTCAATGTCACACACAAAAATGCACTAGGAGTACAATTTCTGCAGTAAACACATACCACAAATACTGTACAATCTGACAGATAACATCGCCTTTGTTTGTCCAACTGGGCTTTTCTTCTAGAGTCATTTCTCAGCAATCGTAGCTAACAACAACATGCAGCCACTTAGCTTGTGCTGGAGATCTCTGAAATAAACCTGTTTCCAAACTTATTGTGGGCACAAAGCCAAAAGCCTAGTGAAACTGCAAGCAGCTGAGGTAGTAATTATGCGTAGAACCACACTCCATCTAGAATACCTACACTGATAGATTCCAACACTGAATATATTTTTAATTATTGCATTTTAATGAGCTTCCTGTGAAGACAGTTCCACAACTAATTTTAATCACAGTGGTGAAATGCTAGAGGGCGTGCATACTCCTTCCACTCCTGCCTCACCTCACTTACCCTGCACCTTTGATCACTACAAGGGCAATGGCAGCAGTACAACCCAAATATACATCTCCCACATTTGACATGCCTCTTTAAAGAGATCTAGGATGAAGATGCCTTCCTCTATGCCTTGCACTGTCTTCAAGTACTTCATCCCAGCATGTCTTTAGGAAGACAGCTCATAAATAACTGCACTCCTGAGTAAAGGAAGACAATAACCCCTGGTTCATCTATACACACTGGCTTACCTAAGACCAAACATAAATCCATGTATATTTCATGAATTCAGTGTTTGCACTGATAAGGTTCTGAATTCAAGTAAGACTGATGTAGGCAAGGGTGAGATAAATGAACACATATGTTGAAGTCCACAGACCACAGAGCAAGACAATGAAACAAATAATTCTTACCAATATCCCCAGGACTGACAGGAGGGGATGGAGGAGTTGCAGTCAGGCTCTTTACAGCAGTGCATGCATTGCAGGAGGGTGAGAGGCTCAGGCTGGAGATAAACAGAGCTGGGCCCATGAGGACAGCCCAGCAGTGGAGCAGGGTCTCCACCTTTTGAGGTTTTGTGTTCTGACTGGGTGAAACCCTGAGCAATCTCCTCTGACCCCACAGCTGAGCTTTGGGCAGGGGCTGGAGACAGACACAGGTCCTCACCAGTCTGAACAGGATCCTCTCAGAAGCCTTATTTCCCACTCCATCAAGCCTAGGTTTCAACAGTGTAGTCCCATAATGTTATTTGTGAAAGGGGTCTAACTCTTTATTGATCACTTCATAAATAACTAATGCTAATACAAAGGCATATGAATATGAACCACAAGAGTGATCTTATGTACACTTAAAAATTAGTTTTCAAATTCATCATGAAGTTACTAAGTTTCCATTTTGGACCACAAGACTGCCACCAAATCCAGAAACTTACAGACTTTTTCTGCTGTATAAAGTATATAACTGGAAGCATATGTAGTACGTACATGTAGAAATGATATATTATTTCAAGTATTTATTACTTTCTTTAAAACTAAAGCATATGAAGACTAGGATTTCTAGAAATTTTAATATATATGGTTCAAAAAACACAGCCTGAGATATTTTTGGATTGTGTTACTAGTTTTTTTAAAGTTCTCCCAACAATGGGTGAGATTAAGAAGCAATATGCAAAATAGGGAAATAAAAAGAAAATTTACTATATTTAAGGAATGGTTGGACTCTGCCACCACCACACTCAACTGTTTATTTCCAGTGTTCTAAGAAAAAGTGATTAAAACACCTTTATCATGAACCCACTTTATTGGGTGTACAATAAAAATTCTTTAAGAACCTTGTTCAGCAATAAAGAAAATTGCCAGCTAAGTCACTACAGTTGATCTTTATTCTCCTCATCAACTCATTAGAAATTATGATCAAATACAGTACTCAGAATAAGGTCCACTGCTCTTGCTGGAGAAAATTCACTCAGGGTCCCAGCAGCAGTTCTGCAAGGACAATTCCGGATTGCTACATCCACAGGCAGGAAAGGCAAAATATAACACAAAAATAGTAAATGGAGTGAATGCTCAGGTCATAAAATGATAACACTTATTTCTGCTAGTGCTTTTGTGGTTACCACACTAGTGCTGCCTTGAACTTGTGAGATACCTGCAAACTAATATGGTACCAGAGAAGGAGAGAAGGGAAAATACTGAAGGAGCAGTTCAAGGGATAGCATTTGAACCATACAATACAACAGGAATACAATACGACTATTTGTCTGATATAATTTTACTCACTTTGTTAGATCTTAAAAAAACCTAGCCTCTGAGATCAAGGAAGCAAGATCTTCAGAACTGCTGATATAAGAAAAAGGAGATTTATTTATTTATCTTGCTTTAGTAACTAATTTCATCTCCATTAAAAAAAAAAAATCAGATTATATTGAAGCAAACTACTTCCAAAGCACTGTCAGACACATAATGTTGTAGAACAGCACAAGGAAAGTGTATGTTCCAGGTGCTGTGTTTAACCAGCAACTTCAAGATATGGGCAGAAAGCCAACTGCATCTGCTGCCCTGCCTCTTCCCCCCTCCTTTTATTCAGGCTACGTCTGCTCACCCAGCCAGGCTGGGTGCAACCTGAGGATGCAGCAAGGAGCTGAAAGTATTGCGGGCTGAGTGCCAGCAAGATGCCTTTCCCTGTTCTACCTGCAAGGGCTGCTGCCTGTGAAAAGAGAAGCAGCCCAAAGCAAAGCGTGAGGGGCAAGGTGCCACCAGTAGTAATCCTAATTGCTGCACCACGTGTGGCAACACTGAAGAGTAACAATTACCTGGCTACCGGCATCCAAGCATTCTGTGTGGACTCCAGCAGCAGGCAATCTGAAATGACTAAATCAGCTCTAAAAATCTGACTGACATTAGGAGATGATTTATAAACTTATGCAAAATAAATTTTAATAGGCATTTTAAATATAAAATCCTATTAAAGAAGATTCATTGCATAAAGAGCAGTTAAATATGGAAACACAAATAGTCTTTATTACAATATATATAACTGCTTCACAACAGTATTGCTTCTAATAACATTTAGACTGGAGACCCAACTGCATTCTTAAGATTTTAGGAACTAATGCTTATAAATTCTAAAATTTGAGTATGTACCTGGGAATATTTGGGGGAAAAAAGTGATGGCAGTTTGCAGATGCATTTTTTTAATTCAAAATTTTTAAAAATTCAAATCCTGAAGAGCAAAAATACAAACATATGCACAGGATCTACCCTTTACATATAAAGATGGACATAAAATGGCAGCATTGCAGGGATAACTACGACTGTTACAGATAGTAGGCTTGTAAGGATAAAATAAAGAGGATTACTCTTATGTAAGATAAGCTGTTCTTTTACTTCAAATGGGTCAATCCTTACATATGTGCTAAAGCACCTTCAATACCTAAAGAAAAGATGATTGTTCAAGTTTACTTCGTCTAACACTGGGAAAAAAGCTCTGTAATACCAGCTGATCTCAATTAAGTATCAAACAGATGACTAGGCTTGTTGTAAATATTGACTAAACAGAACTTATGTGCCAAAATTACATTTTTCCTTAACTCTATCTGCAGAAAAATCTGACTGTAAAAAAGCTCCTCTTCCAGAATCATTTCAGGTACAGGACTGCAACTTACTGCTACTGGAAATCAGACATTTTCCTGTTTTACCCCTACTGGAATTCCATGGCATGTTTAGGTGGTTTTACAACACTGTCAGCAGGCTCATGGCAGCGGACACTTTTAAAATGGCTTTTTTTTTGGTCAGAAAATGGACATAGCTAGTCCTGTCATACCAAAGGTTTCATTTCAGAAACCTCCTAGCACAAGCTATATTCTTTCCCTCCTCCATCACTCACCGTATTTGTACAAGAAAAAAAAATTGCCAATACATATAATACTAATAATTATTGAAAAAGCACTCAGAGTATAGATGCACTTGTACCAGCAAAACTTAGCATTTACCGGAACAGCTACTTCATTGATAAGAAAAACAGATCACGGAAACATTTAGGTTGAAAAATATCTCCAAGATCATTGACTCCAATGTTTGACTGATCACCACCTTGTCAGTAAACCACGGCACTAAATGCCATGTCCAGTTGTTTCTTGAATGCTTGAGGGACGATGACTCCACTACTTCCCTGCGCAGTCTGTTCCAATGCCTGACCACCCCTTTCAGGGAAGAAATTCTCCCTGATGTCCAACCTGAACCTCCCCTGGTACAGCTTGAAGCCATTTCCTCTTGCCCTGTCACTTTTTACCTGGGAGAAGAGACGAAACCCCACCTGGCCACAAACCTCCTCTCACAGATTGTAGAGTGGGATGAGGTCCCTCCTCAGCCTCCTTTTATCCAGGCTAAACAGCCCCAGCTCCTTCAGCTGCTCCTCACAGGACTTGGGCTCCAGATCCTTCACCAGCTCCACTGCCCTTCTCTGGACATGCTCCAGGACCTCAATGTCCTTCCTGTAGTGAGGGGCCCAAAACTGAACACAGGAGGTGTGACCTAACCAGTGCCAAGTACAGGGGGAGAATCCCTGCCCTGGTCCTGCTGGCCGCACCACTGCTGATCCAGGCCAGGATGCCATTGGCCTTCTTGGCCACCTGGGCACTGCTGGCTCATGTTCAGCCACTGTCACCAGCACCCCCAGGGCCTTTTCCTGTGGGCAGCTTTCCAGCCCCTCTGCCCCAGCCTGTGGCACTGCCTGGGGCTGTTGTGACCCAAGGGCGGGACCTGGTACTTGGCCTTGCTGAACCTCACACCATGGGGCCTTGGTCCATTGATCCAGCCTGTCCTGATTCCTCTGCAGAGCCTTCCTACTCTCAGGAAATGTTCAGTTAAGGATAAAGACTTTCTGTATATATTATGTCCTTCAGGGAAGAAATGAAACTTGATTCTTCCACTGAAGAGTAGGTCTGTGCTAAAATGTCTAGGAAAGACAACACAGCTAAAAAAAGATTGTGCTTCTAGTGTAATCAGAGGTTTTATTTGTCATCAGTAGATTATGCACTGGCATATAAACCAGCTCTTTAACACAAGCTGCATCCACAGGAGTCTCCTTTTTCCTTTTTTACTGCTATTGCATACACATAGTCGATTGGTTTTCCATCTTTTAGACAGCTTGTTACATTATCAATGGAAGGATGTATAATGCAATCTGTCCTAGTGACACACCCAATCAAAATTTGAAGATACATATATACATCAAATGTACACATCAAATGCACAAACCTTAGAGGAGGTCCAGAGCCACGAAAGTTTCCCAAAACACCCAAATGTAATTGCAGAGACCTATGATACTCATCCTGTAAGCATTGACTTCAACGAGACTTCAATGTAAACTCAGCTGTGTTTGTTACTATGAAGCAGTAGCTCTGGCACAGCCCATTTGCTCTGCTGCACTCTCATCTGTGGAGTCACTGTGTTTTTGAGTTATAAAGACAAGTGGAATATATATTTTCAACACTAGGAATTGCTGTATTATAAATTTTATAAATGCTGAAGTTCACTGAATGACATGTTTTGCATTGCCTTATCCTGTTCTCTCATTCCATGTGTAAATTAGGGGGACAGTGAGAGCAAAATTGTCATCATAAAAATGAAATAGAATATAGTTTTAATGGCACTTTCCCCATTTTGCTATTTCCCTTTAATAAAAGGTATATGATAGAGAAATAATGCACCATATTCACATAAGAAATACCAGACTGGTGATGGGAAAGACAGTGTTCTCTTTAATGGTATCTTAATGAGGAAGCAAGCTTCACTCAGATTACTGTGTCCTGGGTACAAGACGTTCACTGTGACGTTGCACAACTTTAAGCTGAGTTTAACTTTCCTTTTACAAGCTGTGGAGTTTTCTGCTACCAATGCAGGGGAAAACTAGTGACAAACAACTACACATTAAATTATAAAAGACAGTTAGTTCAGCACACTGGCTGCAGAAGAAAAAAGCAGCAGTGTACAGAAAAAAAGTTTTCTGTACCTCATACAAGCATCTCTTTTGAAAACTCACTGTTGCATGCTGTGCAATGTGAGACTGCATCAGTCACATTCTTTCAAAGTTTACTCTAAGGGAACAAGAACAGCATAGCAAGTGGAACAAAATGCCAGTGAACTAAATACACTGTTAGCTAATGAGGTCCTGTTGCAGTGTGAGAACTTGCCTACAACAGAACATGAACTAATGCACTGCTGTGTAGGAGACATCCACTCAAAATTACTATGAAAATCAGCATTTGAGCATGGCATCAAGATTGTGACTTATGTTCGACATCACCAGTTTAGTTTTCAATAATGTATACCTACTTTAATGCCCAACTGTCCTGTATCACTTTTATGTGTTTTGGGGTGGTAAAGTTTCATAAGAATATCATATTAATTAATAATTTTTTAAAAAACCAGGTGAAGGCTTTTAAGAAATAATTATTAGTTATTAACTCCATTTAACACCTCCTACAGACCTAAAAATAATCTAAAAAGTTATTTTCTTTGAGGGTCAGTGAAAATCACTTATCAGTAAGAGAGTACCTTGATTAAAACATATTAATCATAATGCCAAGAAATACTTTCAGCAGTTACACAGACAGAAGAAGGTCATTAAATTCTGCTTCTCTATCCAGCCTCTCCCCTCCCTAAGGTGGGAAGTTACCAAAAATGAAATACCACTGTATTAATAAAACATGTTAGAAGTAGAAACTATCACTCCCTTTTGTATCCCTCCTGGGTAGAATTTGTCTTTTCAGGGTCTAGTTTTCCTGGCTGTTCATTGTGGTGCTGCCTCTCGCATGTGATGTCATCTCAGAGTAACCAGATTGAACTGGCCAGGAACCTCACCAGAGCTGCAGGCCTGAAGTTTACACTCAAATTACAGCACACCGATGAGCAATGAGAAAATGCCAGAGAGAGGAATCAAGCTTTCTACAAATGTGGCAAAGAATCTTGACACAAAAATGAAATTAACACTGATGTAATTGGCTCCTGTATCTGAATGGCCACTGAGCTATGTTAATTTTAATGGAATTGTTTAGAATTGGCTATTTTAAGCATTTTTTTCACTAATGGGCATTCACACATGATGTTCAAAGACATCACTCAAGATTGCAGTAATGCTGGTAGAAATTTTGTGCTGTGCTCGCTATCTCTTAAAAACTTTAATATCTAAAACCTCATGAAATCACATCAAGTTTTCTACAGCAATTAGCTAAATTACTGTAGTGCCACAATAGCTGACTCAGATGTTTTGTATTCCTGCATTTACCTGCAACCCTCAATCAGATTTAAAATGCTGGCCATTAATCTATTGTGTATCTATAACACGAAGACAGAGGTTTTTCCTGTTATTAAAATACGCAAGTTATTATGTGGGGGAGGGAGGGAAGTAGTAACAAAGAAATCCAGCAGACACGTAAGAACCAACGAGACAGTGGCCCACTTGAAACTGCAGTCCACACTAATGGGACAAGTTTTAGTTGCAGTTTTCCCTCCATATCAGGGCCTTGGGACAAAGTGAAGTCAATGTAGCATTTGAGCTCCAAAACGGGTTTTCGGGCAACTCCCGTCTGCTACACGCATTTTCCTACCGATTTCCAACAGAAGAGTAATAAACGCAGCAGCCGAACTACTCTACCGAGCTGGTCGGAGAAGAATGAAGTGTCGGCGATGGTGCTACTACGCTTGTTAAAGTCCTACCCTGCGGTTTACTCCAGCGGCAAGATCAGTTTACTACACGTTTCAGGGGGGACACTGGGGGGCAGGGGGCACGCACCCCAAGTCCCCCGCCACGGGCGCTGGCGGCCGGAAGGGGCCGCGGGAGGGCGGGGGGACTCCGGGAGCACACCGGGCCATGCGGTCACTTACAGACGTGGTCATCCATCCTCAGCGGCCTCCGGAGCCGGATGCTGGGCGGGATGGTTTTGTCCATCAGCTCCTCGACGCTCTGCAAGAAGTGCCCGCACGCTGTCGTTAGCTCCCACGGGCCGGCACAGCCGCACCGGGAAGGCTCCGGCCGCGCCGCCCCCCGCCCCGCACGGCGCATACCTGCACCCCGACGGTTCGCAGCATCTCCCGCTTCTCCTGCTCCCGCGGCCCGATGTGCCGCTGGGAGAAGTCATCGTGTCGCGGCAGGAGCTGCTCGATGCACCGCGCCGCCTCCCCGCCGCCCCAGCGCCGCTGCCCCCCCGCCGCCGCAGCC
>WBMZ01000195.1:0-20160 GCA_013400975.1 Atrichornis clamosus
AAAGATTTCCAAGCCTCCAGGACAAGAGCAGCTCCTCCTGCTGCAGGTCATTAACTTCCTGGGATCATCAGTCTTCCCTGACTGTGTGTGGTTTAGATTTCACACAGCAGCTCTCAGCAGCATCACACCAGAGCAGCTAAATAACCATGAGATATTTGCAAAGACCTTGCTATTGCACTTTTTATAATAAAAAAAATTCAGCAAGATTAGTCTGAGAGCCTCCTGCCCTAAACAGGTCTGGTTTGTACATTCCCTGGTATTGTATGGAAGACTCTTATTCTTCTTCATAGACTGAAAATGTTTGAGGAAACATTAAAAATTAGATTGTTTGGTCAATAATACCCTGTTTTCTGGCTCTGTCCAGTTTATCAGTGGGGCTGCAGCACTAGGTTGATGTGAGACTTTCTGAGTTTCTCTATGAAAACTAAAGAAATCAGCTCTTTTTGTCAGCAAACTGGCGTGTAAATTGAATTTACAGTTACAAACTCAGCCATCGACTGAGCATGGATGGTTTCCCTAATCCTCTGCCTTCCCAGCCCACACCAGCAAAGTGAAGGCAACAGGAGCGATCCTCTTTCCTTTGCCTCTGGATGTATCAGGTTTTCACTACTGCAGAGCACAGCAGGGCAATACAAGCATCACCACATGAAGCACCATGTCCTGCCAAATCTCCCCACACAAGTCAGGTTAGGGTTCATGGTACTTTTCCATTTTCAGTTCCCTGTGGGAGTCCTTCCACATCCCTGGGATGGGTATAATTGACTTTTCTTGGTGATCAATAAAACCTCAGCGTTTTGCCTCTCTTTGCACTTTCTCATTCCCTTTCATCAGCTCTCTGTGTTCATATTGGCCTTTGCTGAAACTATCACCCATCATCATTCCCCAAGTGTGGACAACCTTTGTGCAATCACCTTTTTTTAGCTCTCTTGACTGCCCAGCTCCATGTCCTCACTCCTTCTCTTTTCACATGTAGAGACAAAGAAGCCTTTGCTCGTTTTTCCTCATCCTCTGCAGGATCTTCATCCCCTGCTACTCAACCTGGGATCCTGTGTTATCTGCTGGAACTCCAGATTTCCACAGAAAAGGACCAGAAAATCACAAAACCTTGCCTGGCATGTCCATGGGATAAAAATAAAGTGTTAACCTTTTACTGCTCCACAAGGCTGTGAAGAGCCAGACCTGCCCACCTAAACAGGCAGGGAGAACTTTTCTACATTTTTTTATAGCTCCCTGCTCTGTAATTCAGTGACGCTGCTTAATGTGCTCCAAATTGCACATTCTTTTTTCCCTTATAGAAGAAAAGGGTAAATGGCCAGATTCCATTCTGCCTCCCACTTTGAATAGGAAATTGCTCCCTAAGCAGCCTCCTCCATGCAATCAGGAGGCTGAAAATCAAAGGCATGCTCCCCAAGGGTCTATCACATGTGGAGAAATCAAACTCCATGCAGGAATACCTGTCCTGTCTCATCAGTGCTTGGGGAACAGGTTGTTCTCTGGCAATCTGACAAGGTTGCCAAAATGCTCTTATGCCAGCCCATATCTGCATGCCAGAGGCTGAAGGCTCTCCATAAACACGGATGTCCTCAGTGCTGGATTGAAGCAAGAGACCATCACTTTTTCAGAGCTGTTCCAGGGATGCTCTGTGATCCAAGTTGCCCTTTTTGTTGTAGCAGAACTGCTCTTATTACGTTATATTATCATCTATCAAACACACCCCGAACAGCAACAGATTTTCATCCCCGCCTTTCCATGATTTTTGTTTTCTTGTGAAGATCAAGCACTCTGAAATTCACTGATGACGTGAAAACACAAGAGGCAGCAAAACGTCAGTAAAATGCCCAATCTGTAAAATGACCAAGGGAATGTAGCACAGACCACAAAGAGAAGATCCAGCACAGGTCAAAGAGAGGAACAGGAAAGCAACACAGACAAGATGCACCTGGTTCCCCAATAACTAATGGCTTGTATAGATTTGAAAATCAGCACAAAACGAAGCACTGTGTGATTAAAAGCTATTCCTGAGCATCTCCACATGTACCTGTATTCATTCCCAGGTGGCAACACCTTCATGCTGTTATAACTTGTTTGGATCCACAATGCACATCTTGTCAACCTGCAGGCCCATAGAAAAACTGAGCTTAAGAAAAAACCCAATAGAAAACAAATCCGTGACAACGTCCTGTTTGGGAAGTGGGACTGGCAATGGTGTGATGCTCTTTGCAGTTTCATTGGCTTGGTTGGTGATATTTTTGAATCCCAGGCACTGTTTGCAAAGAGAATTCAAGAATCATCCACCAAAGAGATCAGGCTTTTGCACTAAGAATTACGAGGTTTACCTATCAACGTACCTCACAAGGCAAGGAGTAAACAAAATAACTGCAATAAAACCACGCTAGGGAGAATATATACACTATCCTGGCATAAGATGTGTGTGGATATAAAATTCTAGTGAAAATAAAATGAATACTTAAAATTAAAAAAATAACATTTCTAAAGGTACTGAAGGTAATTCATAATCCAAGGCAGAAAATCCTGCTTTTGGGGAGTTTTTTTGCAGTCATTTTTGTCAGAAGCAAAGGATGTTGTGGATAGTTCATCACAGAATCATAGAGTGGTTTGGGTGGAATAATCCCTATTTCTCTCCATGAAACCACCAAAACAAATCCTCAAAAACCAGCCAGATTTTACAGCATAGATTAAAACGTCACATCATCCCTCCAGCCTTACATGCTCTCTCTAGGAACTGGCAACGACTGAGGAGGCTTTGGACCCATCCCTCCCACTCCCTGGTTGGGTATCACAGTTTGTGCAGCCTGGCCACCCTGGCCAGAGGATTATCTCTGCTAATTACCCCTGCTAATTACCTCCCACCCCGTTGTTGGGTGGATCACAGCTCACGGGGAGCCCTACGTGCCTGGGCCAGATGGGAGAGTGAGCACAGCTGGGAAGAGGACTGGCTCCGTGGGAAGGCTGCTCTTCACATCCTCCCTCGTTTTCCCTGTCCCCAGGATTCAGCGTGAGTTTTCAGACTGGGCTCGGAAGGGTGGAGGGGAAATCAGAGCAATTCCTTGCCCCCATGGGACAGCACTGCAGGTATTAAAGTTAGTAGGCCTTTGCTTTTAAATCCAGATGGCTTTAGGATTTAATTAGTAAATTGCTCGTGCTTTGTTTTTCTCCACTGAAAGCCAAATCTGCCCCAACCTTACAAGGAACACATAAAACATTTAATTTATAAAGTTCTGGGATATGACCAGCAGCACAAATGGAAGTTGGTGGCCAGGAAAACACTTCAAAAGAAAACCAAAGCAAGCAGTGACAAAGGTTTTTTTGCACACAGAAAGTCAGCTGCCTTTGTCAGGAATGCACTCAGAGGAGCAGGGCTCATTGCAGCCCCTGTTTTAGGAAAGGATTGCAACAGGAACCCCTCTGGCTCAGGGAAAGGGAAGCATCAAATGAAAAATGTCTTTCAGCAGACAGAAGTGAATGGTTTTGTGATTAGATGCATGGTTAGGCAAAAGCCAGCTTGATTTCAACTCTAGGTCAAACCAATTCCTAATAATCACACAAAAAATATCCCATGTAGAAAAGTCTGACAAGTTTTGAAAGGAAATTGCTTTTTATTTTATTTTTATAACATTTGGCAAATACACCCAAGACTTGCATCTGAACACCTCTTATGGATATTTTTCTCTGTAGGCAATGATCTCTGGTGGCCCTTTGCTTTCCAAAATAAAAACTTTCTCCCTATTCCTTTGCCTACTCTTTTCAAAAGAATTTTTGCCCTTAGGTTCGAAGGGTAGACTCTAATTGTGAGGCCAGAAAAACAAGGAATTGCAATGAGATGGACCTGAATAATGGCTCCTGGGAGGACCTGGAACAGTTTCTGTGGACATAGAAAGAGTATCGAAGCCACCAAACAAAAATTATTCACTATGGTGTAAACCAAAGTGTTCTGATACAGAATAGTTCAAAGTCTGCAATATCCCAGAAACAACCTCAGGGTGATTCTCAGCTCCTCATTTTTATTTTGCGTAATAAAACACAGTGATGGCAGAGCAAGGAAAACCACAATTTTAGCCCATGCACAAGCCCTTCCCTTTGAATAATAAACCTGCCTTGAAGCTTAATGCTGAGAGCTTCAAGGATCCAGGCCAAATTCAGATGACCAAACATGATTAAGGATTTCTTTGCAAATTGGAAACAACCAGTCTGTTGACATTCTTGTGTGTATTAAAGACCAGCAGATGTAAGGGGGAAGGTTACCTCTGGTGATATTTCATCCCAGGTACAGCAAAAAAAAAAAAAAAAAAGACCCCAGAAAACATAACCCTGGCCTTTTTCTGGGAATTGCTACATATTTCTTGGAAAATATACAAGAAATTGTGTATTTCCCCCTCAACCTGTGGGAGGACACTGTGTGTACAAAGCAGTTTTGAAGTGGTTCACTGTTCTGCCTGTAACTGCAGTAGGTTTTGGGGCTTGGTGGGATTTTGACTTCTATTTTTTTAACCATTAATGATGCTGTTGTATGTTTTGGGACCTGTTAACTGTAAACAGACTTGGGTTTATCACTGCCTCAGAAATGCTTTCTACTGCTTCAGCTCCCCTGAAAACCAAGCACTTGTGCCCCTGCTTCGTGAGTAATAGACTGGTTTTCTTTTTCAGTTGGAAAACTTAACAAGTAGGAATTTATCCTGAGGTGGCAGAGGAAGGTTTTGGGTCATAGAGTCTTCAGGACTCCTACACTCTGAGGAAAGCAGGCTGATATCTGCTCATCCTGAATGAAACCCACTTCTGCCCACAGCTGTCCCCCGAAATGTGCATGGATGTGGTAATTACTGGATGGAAACGAAGAGGAGTAATGGAATAGAAATGCTGCCACTCCACCTGCAAGGGAGTGGCTGAGGCACCTCGTGGAAAACCATCCCTGCACATTTTCTGGTGTGCAACCAAAAATTTGGCGCCCTTGTCTTCCAGAAGACTCTCCAGCTAACCTTGCCTCCCACTCAGCACTGGTGCTGGTTTGCAAAGGATTTGGTTTAGAAGTGGGGAGGCAATTAAGGGGGTTTTTTCTGAAATTTGTTTCAGAGCCTAAATAGCAGATGAACTCTTCTGAAAGCCTCGCTTTGACGGTAGGTGATGAGCAGGTGAGCGTCCGGCTGAGAGCTTTAGAAAAATCAAGCCTGTGATGCTGAATAATAGAATATATAGACAGAAAAAAAGCTGATCTCTGAGTGGCATTCTCCCCCAGCACTGCAAAATTGCTCTCAGCAACACATTTTCCAGAATCCATTTCCATGTTAGAAAAAGGCTTGTGCTTTCAACCTGCACAGGAGGGGGAAAGATGAGAGAAGGGACAGCATCCTGCTTCTCGGGCAAAAGGCTACTTAATGAGCACACTCTGGACTAACACAAGGATGGGAAGTTGTTTTCCTCCTCTCACTTGCTCACAAAGTCCAAACTGGGAGATTCACACTGCTGGGCACTGCTTGGGGGCCCACCAGGATGGTGGTGGTGTATATTTGGCAAAGTGATTGTAGAAGTGCAGGCAGTGGCCACAGGGCATAGAAAATATAAGGTTTGTATTTTTTTTTTTTTAGGTCAGCTAAAAAAGAAACACACAAAAAACTCCCATGTTTACGGCAAATAATCCTTTTTCCAGGTCCTGAAAGCTTCTTTCTTATTAAACCATCCAGTAATAGCTGAGGCTGAGGAAAGATGTTATCTCTTACACGAGATACAGCCTGCGGAAATAAGATTCTTTGTTTAGGGCTTACTAACCTGACCTCCTTTCAACCACAGTCCCTGGACACTTCATTTATTAAATTCTGTTATCAAACTTATTGGGGCAGAAATCCACAAGTACATATTTATTTTTTTTTTCCAATGATTAAGATTGGCTGAAGATCTTCCCAAAAGAGGCATTGAAATCCTAAAGAACTAGACTTGCCATGCTGGGTTCCTTAATGTCCTGCTGAAGCTGTTTATGTTTGTGCCAGAGAGGCTGGGAATGCTGCTCCATCCCTTGCTGGACCAGCTTGTCCTTGGTAAAAGGGCAGACTAATATCAGCCCCACAAGGGCAACTGGCTTGCAGTGGTGCAAATAGGATTAGGATTTGCTCCAGGTGCAAGGCACTGGAAAATCTGACACAGGGAGCAGAGCCAGGGACATCCATTCCCTTTCTTGCTCCATATGTTCCCTTGTTGCTTTGACCCTCCATGGTCCGTGCTGGTTTATGCCATGAGGCACGAAAAGTGGAGGATAAAAAGCCAGGATCAGGTGCTCCTGAGAGAAGAGAGTTCCCTTGCAATAGAGCAAATTATTCACTTCTTTGCAGGGAGTGGGCAATTCATCCCCTGGATCTGAAAGCGCTTCTTAATCTAAATGCAGATCAAAACCCGGGCACTGAATGTGTTCTTACTTTAGCAGAGAGAAGACACCAACCCTATTCATTAACTCTCTGAAGGTGCATAATTAGGGTCTGGAGTTAAAATGAGAGCTTTTGAGTGAGAACTAAGGTTTGGTTTCTTTTTTATAGAGTTAAAGGCAAGTTTTGAAGGGTTGTGGCCAATATCCTCTTCATCCCCGAAGTCTTGCGATCCCGCAGGGGTGACGTGGCTGAAAGTCCTTGCTTAAGAAAACAAACGACAGGACTCAGTTCAAGGGTCAGCAGAGGAAGTCCTTTCTCTGCTGTTAGTCAGAGGTGATGTTGCCTCTTGCGATTAAACGCTGCAAAATTTGCTGCGTGTTTGGGATAAACAGTCACACGCTTCCCCCGCCACCACCCAGGCTGATGGGGCTGAGGGGTTGTGCAGCTCCCAAAAATGCTCAGCTGTGCCAGCATGAACTGATGCTCTGCTGCAATGCCCCATCCTCCACAGGGACACGAGCAGCACCAGAGTCCCACTGCCCTTATTCAGGAGTAGATGACGGGGTGGGGGGACAATTTCCTCCCCCTGAGCACATATGCAGTATCGCTGGGATATTAATAGCGACTCCAGGGCTTCAAAGTAACAGCAGATTCTTTAATAAACTTATCAGTCGCCTTCAGGCTGTTGTCTACAAATCCCAGAGGGAAACGTGGTCCCTGGACTGCCTGGCAGCCCTTGAAAAATAATTAAGAAATCAAAACTATTGTCAGCAAGATGAAGTTTGCTATTTGGGGATCTACTACTCAGCAGAAAGCACTGAGGTACATGTAAACCAAGAAAAATGTTAAGAAATTATAAAACTTATAAAAAATGGAACGTGCAGAAATTAGAACTCACTAAAAAGAGTTACCTAAATCAGCGTAACTCCCTGTTGAACTGTTAATTGTAACACCTTCACTTAACCGGAATATTGCAGGGAGTGATGCATTTCTTCCTCCTAGAGCACCACAAGCCCCATGGAACAGCTGCACTCCTCCATCTCTTGCCATCAGTGGACAAGCCCTGGCTTTTACCCATCGTGACCTTTTCTGAAAAATATCAAGCACTTTGTTTTCCCCTTGTTGGTGTGAAAAACCCCCACAGAAATGACAGGTCTGGGATTCAGATGCCTATTTCTGTTGAGTGTTCCTCCCTGCCATTTACAGCCTGTGCTGATTTTCACAGGCTACCTTCTATCAGAGGTGTGTTTGCTTCTTGCTCTCTGCTACTATTTTGTCTTTACCTTGTAACCAAAATGTCATCCCCTTTCATGAAGAAGTGCTTTTCTTGCTCCCTGTGCACCAGACACTTTGCTGCTGGAACACTGAATTTCCCTCCAGTGTGGTGACAAGTTGCGTTCACTCAATGTAAATTTGGGGTGTCTGTAAGGTATTCAAATATCCCCCATTCATAAAAGGCAAATAAAAACCACTTTTATTTGCGCTGCAGAGGAAACACCACTACCCAGTACAGCCAGAGTGTGAGGCTGCACAGGAAAAAAATGCACATTTTAAACTCAGCGTGGGGAAAATGCTGGTGCTTGTTGCCCTTTGACTGTTCCACAGCACCTCATGAGAGGCAGAGACCCCAGATGAGGAACCACCTTAAAGACCACAGAACGGTGAAATGGTTTGGTTTGAAAGGTATCTTAAAGACCATGTAGTCCAATTCCTCTGCCGTGGGCAGGGACACCTTCCACTATCCCAGGTTGCTCCAAGCCCCGTCCAACCTGGCCTTGGACACTTTCAGGGATCCAGGGGCAGCCACAGCTTCTCTGGGAAACCTGTGGCAGGGCCTCACCACCCTCACAGGGAAGAATTTCTTTTTTTAATCTAAACCTTCTCTCTGCCAGCTTGAAGCCATTCCCTNTGTGAAATGGTTTGGTTTGGTTTGGTTTGGAAGGTATCTTAAAGACCATGTAGTCCAATTCCTCTGCCATGCGCAGGGACACCTTCCACTATCCCAGGTTGCTCCAAGCCCTGTCCAACCTGGCCTTGGACACTTTCAGGGATCCAGGGGCAGCCACAGCTTCTCTGGGAAACCTGTGGCAGGGCCTCACCACCCTCACAGGGAAGAATTTCTTTTTTTTATCTAAACCTTCTCTCTGCCAGCTTGAAGCCATTCCCTCTTGTCCTACTCCATGCCCTTTTCAAAAGTCCCTCTCCAGCTCTCTTTGAGCCCCTCCAAGTTCCTGGGCACAGAAGAGCGAGAAACTTGTGAGGAGAACAAAATTCCACACGCTGGAGTGACAAATCCGAATGGTTGAGCCTTCCTGGCAAGCAGTGGTGGGTGCTGTCTAACCCAGCTCCTCTGCAAACAGCTGGAATAAGAGGTCATTCATCAACACCTGAATTCCCTGCGTGGGTGGGTTTTTGAGGACTCACAGTCACTGCTCACCTCTGTGCAAGAAAATTGCTAAAGTAACAAAGAAGTTGGGCTGCAGGCACAGGTCAGAGAGCAGCAAACACTCTTTGGTACAAAACATACATCCTGCATTTCATTCTACCCCTCTTTCCATCGTTACCCTGAAAATAGTCCCAATAAGGCACAGGAATACCTGGAGTTCTTCTGCATCAAGACAACATCCCTCACAAAGGGGACAATCCCTGATGGACCATTAAATTTACCTCTAAAACATGGACTCACAATTTCTCAATCAGTTGAGGAAGGGGCCTGACTGAGAAGGGGTTGAGCAAATGAGGACACCCCTTACTCAGGCAGGACAAGGGCCATACTTTGATAAACCTGAGTGGATACCTCTTCAATGAATATCTTCTTCCATAATTCCATTCCCTTGCTTTCTGAAGCCAAGTAAATGTTGGGCATCCACAGCATCTTGCAGTGAGGGGTGCCACAGCTGACAGGATGACTTACAAAAATAATTCTTTTCTCTGTCTCCTTTCCATTTTTTTACACACTCTTGCCAAAAGAAAAAGAGGGAAAACCTTCTTGGGCTTTTAAAAGAATTCTTTGAGTTAGATATGAAAAGAAATTAATTCTCATTTCTTAGAAATGGATGAAGTTTTACCTGAAATCTCACATTCAGCCTGGAGAATTGTCTTTAAGAAAGTCAGAAATGACTTGGAGGAACTCCAGGGTTCAGCAAGAGTGGCATGTGTGTTAAAAAGTGACTTTAATGAATCACTGAAAAAGAAAGAAAAAGCTTTCTTAGTCTAAAAATAAACAGACTGAAGGGAGGATATAATGGTCTGCCCAGCTAGAAAAAAAAAAACAAAACCAAAACAAAAGTGGATATAAAAAGACAATTTCTTTGTGTCTAGGAAATACCTTTTGGGGCAGGACACAAATTAATTACTTTCCTTTGCAGGAAAGGAGATTTTGGTTAGAGATGAAGCCAATCTTTCTAACTATAAAGCTTCCATCAAACTGGCAGGGGAACATGGGAAGACCAGGACTGGGTCAGCCATCACACCTGGACAGACAGACAGATTTCCTGTCTACCTCCACTTCGCAGCCTGCCTGGCCCCACCATTCCTGCCATCCCAACCGCATTCAGAGGATGATCAGTATGTGAAGGTGCCACCTTAGCTTTTCAGTCAACCGCTCCCAAAATGGCTTGGAAAAAACACCATCTTCAATTTCTTTGTCTCACTCTCTTCCAAAGGCTAGATTATTCCCTCTCCCCCTCCCTGCCTTTTGGTCTGAACATGATGAGAGGATTTCTCTCCCTGTCCAAGTAAGAAGACTTTTAGCAGCACAAAGGCAATTTGCTCTTCTGAGAGTTATACTTTCCAGGTTACCTCTATTCTAGCCTATAGAAGGACTGTTATTCACCTTTGTATGAGGATTTCATTTTGGAAACTTCTTTGAGGGCGTAAGTAGCTTCACCTCGTTGCATTTAACCTCATGGAAACACAATTTTTGATGAGCTCTCAGTTCAACAGCAGCCACAGCTTCTCTGGGCAACCTGTGCCAGGGCCTCAACAACCTCACAGGGAAGGATCTCTTCCCAAAATCTGATCCAACCCTACCCTCTGTCAGTGTGAAGCCATTCTCCCTTGTCCTGTCACTACGTCTGACTGCATCTGTTTCTCACCATTTACAGAGCACCACTAGTAGTGATTAATTGCTCATATTTGGAGGGAGTTGGAGCTTCCCATGTGGCTGACAGCATGCAAGGAGGAAGGGACTCTCTGCAGAGGAAAGGGAAAGAAGGACACAGGCAGATCTCAGCTACTGGGAAAACTGACCTCCCCACATCATCCACTTGCTGTGATGACTCCAGGAATTACGAAGACCAGAGCCTTAAAATAAAAGCTGGTAAACAACACTGAAGGGTAAAGGAATGGCATGTTTGAAGTAGTTTTTTTGGAGTCTAGACATTGTGACAAAACTTTTGCAGGGCTCTGAGAAGTCCCCAGACCTACAGAAGGCCAGATGTTCAGTAATTATAAAAACATCTCGCAGACATATGAACCAGAATAGCTCCAGTGAGGATACCACTCATCTGCCAAACGAACAAATAAAATCCAGTCAATTTTAATGGTATTGATTTGCAATAGCCAGGGAGTTTCTGTTCACTGCTCTAGAAAATAGAAACCTTACAGCATCCCTGTGGAGTAGGGAAACTGAGGAATTAAAGCAATTGAGCAGGTCTCTTCCTTTTAAGCCTCTTTTCCTCAGGAAGTAAGGCTGTACAGTCACACTGTGTATGCTATCTGCCTTCCTGTGTCAGCCCTAAAAAAATTTTAGCCTATTTTAGAGTGTTAACCAAATTTGACAAGCAGGGTAAAGCCTGAAAGATATTGTGACATATTAAAGATAAAATTTACATTAAAATACTAGTTGGGAATGATCCCCAGTGCCTCTGTGAAATGAATGGGGGAACCTGCAGCTTGCTTCACTTCAAATATTCTCCACTCAAAAGACATGGACTATATCTGAGCTCCCTCTTTGTATCCCTCTTCTCTCCAAGCAAGATGCTCTCCAACCACATGACCAGTACTGCTCTTAAAGGAAAAAAGAGCTTTTATTTTCTGCTGATCCTTTTCAGCCCAGAATGGCAAATGCTACAGATACTGTAATGTGAGCTAAAGGCTAAGAAAAATTAAAGCATAAGCAGGCAAAGAGTGTGGCTTTCATCTTTGCCCTGTTATTTCATGCTGCTCTTTCTCAGCACTTCTCTCCCACTTGTCTGGCAAATTAAAAACATAAGGAGATAAAATAAAAGGTTTCATTCCCAAAACTGCTTTTTTTTTTTTTTTTGTAATTGTGAATGGTTTTCAAGCCCTTTCTGTTCTGTTGTGGATGGGACTCCCGCAGTCACACTTTCTTCCAAGCATGAAAGGACTTCAAACATTCAAGAGCTGTGCTAAACATTTGCCACATGATGCAGAAAATCAATAATACCATTTTGGAGAACTTCCAAAGCAGAACAATTCTGGTAAGGATGCACACTCCTTGCACCCTGGGATCCAGCTCTGTTTTGCTTCTGGGTAAACTGAGGTGCAGAAGCAGCCTGTGAATTTACTGCCGAATAAGCCAATACTCTTAAAATAGAAAGTGCAGCTGTAACTGCCCCAATGGATGGTCTACCCTTTCTCAGAGCTGAGTTATGGGGCTTTCTTCCCCTATTGTCTTGCACTCCCAGCTTGGAGATGCCATGGGATGAGCTGTAAGCCATGAAGCACAATAAACTTCCAGCCAAAATGTGATCAGCCTGTGCTGAGCACCCACGTGCCCACAGGTGCCAATTGCTGCCTCAGTAGTAAAGAAGGAACAAACAGATTTCAAACACTAATTCTCTACTTCTTAACAAATACAGTGAAGAAAGAAAAGACTCAGAGCCTGCTTTCTAGTTGCAAGCCACACATTGTGTTCACACCTTTTTTCTCCCCTAACAGGATTGTCTTTTCTGTCGTCCTGCCTTTTGGGAATGATCCTTGGCAGATGGCAGCCCCTGAAATTGTTCAGTGTGTGTACAGGATGGTGAGCCAGGGCTGGGAGGCTCTGCCTGGAGCTGTTTGGGGACATCAGATACAAATCATTCTTCAGGGTGGCACTCCTGAACCATTTCAGGGATGCAGGGGCATGAATGAGCCACGTCCTGGGGGCTGGAACAAGTCCTGGCTGTCTGCAGTGAGCCATGGCAGTCTTCAGCCTGTGCTGGTGATGGGTCCTTCAACGACGAGTTTTTCATTAATTAATTCCAGCTTTGGCCCCAAGACCTCTGCTGTAAAAACATGGTCAGCCCAAAATCGCAAAGGCAGGATTTGCCATTTAGGATTGATGATATGCTGGCAGACAGTAAAACTTGACCTGGGAATTTTGTACATCTCTTTCTCCCTCTGGAGACTACTGAAGTAAGAGAGAAAGAAAGCAAAGCGAAACCACATATTGTCTTTATTTTCTCATCGTGTACAAGAGAGGAGGAATAATGCAAACACCAGTAAACCCAATGTCTCTTCTGGGAGAAAATCCTGTTGTGTTTGGAAGAGGGAAGAGGCTGTTGACAGATAACTGGAAGTGTTGAAAGCATCATTTTGTTTGAGCTATTTATAACCATTGACAGTGTTGGAGTTGGAGGCAGATTAAACAGGATGCACGGAAGTGACCACTGGAGCTTTAGAGCAAACGAAAGTGTATTTAAGATGGGGATGGGCTTTGCCCCATGCTCAGCTTTAACTGGCCCTGAGCCCTTCTCTGAAGTGAAGAAAAGAGAAATTTTATGCCAAATTTTGGGTTGATCTTCTTCCCTGCTTCCTGCAGAGCCACTTGAGTTGGTCAAGCATTATCAAGTGTGAAATCAGCAGAAAGGCCCTCGTCAGATGTCTGTCAGCAGTAGGCCAAAAATACAACCAGCTGGGCCCCTGTGCCACTGTGCCATACAGCCAGGGAGCATTTAACATCCCAATGCCAAAACTTGCTCCCTGCCTTGTGTTGCAGAGGAACTCGTGGGAGGAATGTGCAATGATCCCTCACAATCTTTATGGTCCGTGAAACATTCACTGTGACCACTTCAGGCGGGCGGTCATGTCCCGCGGGGTCTGTGCAGATGTACAAAAATAAGCTCATTTTCAAGCTACTCCTCCCAAATTCTGCTGCCACTTCCAGGGCTGCAGCTCTGCTGTTCATGGCAGAGCCCGGCAGGATGTGGAGGCCGTTGCATGGGGCACTGATGACACAAAGGTTTTTTCACTTGTGACTATGGCACTGTTAAACACCAAGTGTCAGACAGGCCTTTCCAGTGTGGCAAATGACCATTTTTATGCCAATGTGTTATGGGGAATTTATTTATAAAGTATTCTGGGGGATTAAATGACATTTTTTGCTTTCTCAGACAGTGGAGCAGAGTGGGCAGAGCATTGCACAAGAGACTCAATTCTATTTCCAGCTCTGACAGTGACAAAAAATACATGAGCGGGGCAATTCACTGCACCTACTGTTAAATGAGGTAAGGAATCTTGCTTTATTTACTTTATGAGATCCATCTGATTAAAAAAAAAACCAGATCAACATAAAAAGTAAAAACCAGCATTACTAAAGCAAGTTGTTTTAAAGTATTCTGCAGATGAATGTTACTCAGAGGCAGCAAGAAAGAGCAAAAGAATCAGTGATGACTTTAAACTTATAAATGCCATTTCTATCTTTTCTCCTGCTTTCCTTACTCAGAACTTTCCTAAATTTCTGCTTTTCCTACAGAAAACTCCCAAGGTATAACTTCGCCCACAAGCAGACACATTTATTTGAAACTAGGGACAGGAATGATTCTGACTTTTGGAAAAGCAAACACAAGACTTGCAGAGACTCAAACAAAGAAATAAATGAAAAGTGATCTCTCTCCACTTTTTTACTGAAGGAGAGAGGTGCTGGAGGCAGAAGGTGAAGCACAGCCTTGCAAGAGCCTTGGAGGATGCTGTTGCTGCATGTTCAGGTGACAGCAGACCTGGGATGGGCTGAATTTTGGGCAATTCTGCCAGTGCAGGCTGTGATGGAAGCAGAAGGTGATGGTGCAGAAGAGGGAGAGGGAGGTCAGGATTTCTCATAGGAACTGCAGGAAGGAAGGGACCTCTGGGGTCGTGAAATCCCGCCACATCTTCCAGACCCTGTCAACCCAGCCAGCTCAGCATCACCCCTTAGCCCAGGTGTGATAATGCACACATCAAAGTGCCACTTTCTTGCAAAACAGCAGATATTGAAGAACTGAAGCAATGAAACTCCTTGGCCTGTTTGGGGTTTTTTCCTCCTTATTTTTCTCCTTTGGAAGTAAGGAGGCTCTTGTCCAGCAGGAAAGGCTGAACTTGAACTTGGGTGCAAGCACTGATCCCTGAAAGTGTTGATCCCATCATGTGTATGAATCCTGGCATGGATTTGCATTAACCTATTATCTGCTTTCTCTGGAGTGATGATACACAGATTTCAAATAGGTTTTCTGAAGTTCAGCCCTTTATTTATCCCTTTTAGAATTTACCCAAATGCATATTAAAAGACTGTTACGATTTTGCTTAAATGAAATTTAATGTAAGGACTTTCTGAGTTTGTGCATAGCTCAGGGACTGTTTTGGGGGTATTTTTTTCCTGGCCATTTCCCCATTTTGTTGTGAAAGGTTAAGCTGCTGGAGGGACACTTGTGCTTGAATGGCTGATGGAGGGAACAAACAGCTTTCACAGGACTGGTTGATCAAAACTATTTCAGGAGTATTCAGGGGTATTCATTATCAGTGTACTGAATAATTAGCCACATTTTCCAGAGGAAAACAGCTACTGAGTACAGCTTGGAGCTTTGTGGCACACTGCCATTTTCCCAGCTTTTTAATGTAACCAGTCATTGACCCTTCAGGGGTCTGCTCAGAGCTGTTGCAGCCAAGGCAATTGGATCAAATCTCCCTGCTTTGGACTCTTCTGGAAGTGCTACACGGGTGAACTTCTCCAAAATGGATTCCAGTGTGGATAACATGTGCTGGTGCTCAGCTGCTCCATGATATTGGTTCCAGTATTTACTCTTGAGCTCCTCAGGGAAGTGAACATGATTTATTCAAAGCTCATCTTCACGACTGCTAATGAAAATTGTTGCCAGGCTTATCAGCATCAAGAGGATCACTTGAAAACAGAGCAAAGCAAGCCTTAGTCATGGTGCTTTCTTCCATGGGTCCCACCTTATGGGGAATATGAGACTTATTTTTCTGTGTGTCTTCCCAGCTGGAAGCCCAGCAAGAGCCCTGCCTCCCCTGTCCAGTCCACAAAGAGTAGGAGGATTCTCACTTTTAAATTAAGTCTGTCTTCACTAAAAGAGCCCATGAGAGGTACTGCAACTCCAACCTGTGTTTTAGATGGCTTCAAACTGAAAAAGAGAGGGTTTAGATTAGATAACAGAAAGAAATTTTTCCCTGTGAGGGCGATGAGGCCCTGGCACAGGCTGCCCAGAGAAGCTGTGGATGCCCCATCCCTGGAAATGTCCAAGGCCAGGCAGGATGAGAGTTGGAGTAACCTGGCCTAATGAAAGGTGTTCCTGCCCATAGCAGGGGGTTGGAATGAGATGATATTTAGGTTCCCTTCCAATCCAAACCGTTCTGTGATTCTGTGATTCTGTAAACAGGTCACTGCTCACTCCACACTCCACTGAATTCCTTCTGCTGTGCCCTTTAAAGAGCTGCTTGAAGAATTGGCTGACACTGAGGGAGTTAAAAGTCAGCAACCCACCTCCCAGGCACGTGGCTTTTGCCAGAGGTCCTTTAGATCTTTTCAACCTTCATAGACTTTCAGGTTTTTGAGCAAGAGTCACTTTAAAATGCTATAACTATCATGCTGGCTGGCAGATTGTTGTGCCTCTGCATTGCTCATGTGCCCTTTTTCTTACGGCTTTTCTACCTCAATCTGATTAATGGATTATGCTTTTTTGAAGGCATCTCAGTCTTGACATTGGACTCTCCAAGTGGCCTGAGACCTAACACGTTTTGCATCTTCAGCCTCATCTCAAGGCTCTGGATATTATACACAAGGCAGGGGTTTTTTTCTGCAAATTGTTCCCATGTATTTGGCCATTTAATAATTATTGGTTGACATTGAAGTGCTCAAATAAGACCTCAATTGTCTGCTGGACTGTGACACTCTCCACCCTCCAACTCAATAACCTCTGTGAAATGGCACTGTTTCCTCTTCTGTTAATAGCCATAAATCCATGGTTGAATATTAATGACACTCCAAATTTCAGAGCTGGCTCAGCCCGTTAGTTTATTAGTAAAAGGCACAAACTTTGCAGTGGATTAGACACAGCCAATGGCAGAGCCACGAGGGTTATCTCAAATCTGCTCGGGAAAGGATGCTCTGATAAGGAACGTGGTTATATCCCTCTGGACTAAGCCAAGCATGCTGCCATGAGATTCCTAAAATACTTAGGATTATACACTTATCTTATTTATCTTTGGGGGAACTTTGCATAACTTGAAATCAGCAAATATATAGTTTATTTTGCATAAACCTGTTTTCAGTGCTAGTAAGAGTCATTGGCTTGATGTCACACTGAAGTCTGAGAAATGCTGCAATTTTGCAAAAGTTTTGCATGATTGAAAAACTTTGGAGTGCTGTGGTTCTGTCACTTGGGTAAGTACACTCTGCTAAAGTAGACACTGATCATTCTTTCTTCTCCTCCCAGCACTGTTACCTCAGTTACTCTATCACCTTGACATCTTTGTTAAATGGGTATAAATGACAAATGCTAATAAATTGCTGTGCCATTCACACAGGTCAAGAAAACAAGCAAATAGAAGATTAATACAACTGAATCAGATACTGCTTGCAGAATAATTAAAGTCTTGAAGCACAGCCTCTCTCTGTTTTTAATAATGAATGTTTGTAAATCACTGTTGCCACATGAGATCATTCAGCATCTTTTCTGCCTTATAACTTCCAACCTAATTTTAATAATGAGTGTTTTTTCAGTCTAACAATGTTCTTTAGATTTAAAGCTAGCAGATTAATATGCACATCAAAAATAAGTACATCACCTCTAATACCTCCCTGGTGGCCAGGTTTTACTTTGCATGACTGAATCATTTTGTATAATTAATATTGGTGTGATTACAGTTTGCCAAATTAAACGACATGCCCATGGAGTAACAACAGATCCACAGAAGTTCTTTGCAAGCAAGAGGGATGTATGAAATCTTGATGACTTGCTTCTACCTGCTGCAGTCTGTTTGCCTCCAGATCATATAATTTTGGTGAGGTTTAACAGGTAAGTACTGTTGACATCCCTCCTGTTGGTCCATGCCAAAGCCACCACATCGGCACAGAAATTAATCCCTCTCTGGAAGCTGCAGGCTGCCAGAAGTGCTCTCAGGGTCTAGCAGATGCCGGGTGGAACTGCACCACTTCTGGTGGATCCAGATGTCCTCTGCAGTGTCATTCTTCTAAAAAAAACCCAGGCTAAATAAATTCAACATTTAATTTTTAGTCTTTAATGTTTGTTAATAATATTTCTGTTCTATTTTATTTGTCAGAGGAATTGGCAACAAAGTGTAGTGACAATAGAAGAAACAGCCAGTTTGGTGGAGTCACCATCCCTGGAATTGTTGAAAAAACCTGTGGATGTGCCACATTAGGACATGGCTTAGTGGTGAACGTGGTGGTGGTGCTGGGTTGAAGGCTGGACTTGATGATCCTCAGGTTTTTATGACCTTTATGATTTTATGATTCTATGATTTGATCCTGAGAAAAAGCCTTTGCAGCCACTTGTGCCTCAGTTTCCACTGTGATTTCACTGCTCCCAGTTATTGAACTGAAAACAATTCGTGAGCATAATCCAGTGTGTTGGCACTTCATAAGTACTTCTGCCATGCACAGCCTTGTAGTTTCTGGTGATCAGGTTCATAAATCACAGCTCCAGTGCTCCAGACCATCTGTGCCCTGACCATCACAGGTCCCATTCCTGATGCTGCAAGGGATAATTCCAATTACGTGTATTTTTACCATCTCTCTTGGTTTTCAGTTACCCTTAATGATCCCTACAAAGATGTGCAGTTTATTTATAGCTTATAAGGGACCCAACATTGCAAGGCAGACTGCACTAAAAGAAGTAGCTTGTTCTCACTTTTTATTCTCCATCCTTTTGTTTGCTGCACAGTCAAACATGTTTTTGCAGCTCTTTTGAATTTTCCAGACTGTTAACTGCCCACAATTGTATTTTCTGAGTGAGTCGTGTAACTTCTTTGTAAAAAACTCCACTATAACTCCTTTTACATGCACAAAGACGGTTTTTTTCCTTCCCTTCACAGAAAACATTCTAAATTGTGGAAAACTGGGAGGTCAAGTGTAAAAGAGACACTCTGACTGTTCTCACCTCGTTCTTCACCAGCAAAACAAGAAGTTGGTCTCATCTCCCCCCTCCTCCTGTGTCTTTAGCTACACTAATGCAGGCACAGAATTAAGTTTTTTGGGTTTTATACCCTCTGCCTTTCCTTGTCTCTCTCTCTCTCCAGGATGTGAGCTAAGAGGTGCTGAGATTTCTGCATGCTTTCAGAGCGGTTTTTTAACTCCTCATGTCCTTAAAAGCCTCATTGCCACTACGGATACCTACACCATCACCTTTTATTTTTCCTTGACTCCACTTTCTCCACCGCCCCCCACTTTGCTTTCAGCAAGCAACAAATGCAACCTCTCCATCAGCACCAAAAATGCCCCCCATGACCAACTCAGGGGTAAAGCACAAAGCCCTCAAAGGCACGTGCTTCTCCTTTTGTGTGTGTTCTGACTCCATGCTGTAAAGCTTTTCAGTGTGACCCATGTCTGGAAGGCATTTCACCCAACACAAATGTTTCACTGCTTTAGCTCAATCAGCTTTTTCCTGGTGCTGCTGCAAGTCCTATCAGTGTCAGCGCAGCAGGGCCGCCACTGGGTGATTATGCAAACAAAATCCAGAATTACCAAATTGCAATCACAGTGCAAGTGCTATTAGCACCTGATTGATCCATCACTACCTTATTAACCACTCTGATTAGCGTGAGCTGCGAGAAACCCCTCTGGGAGCCCATGCCTTGATCTGTATCTAAATACAGCCTTCATTTTGGTGTTCCATATTGGAACCACATGGATCAAGCGGTTATTCCATAAGTAAGAGCAAAAGGCAGATGTCACCTCCTGCACCATCAGCCAGGTTAGAGAGACATCATCCAATAAACAGCCTGGGAGAGCCATGTTTGGAAGCTTTCTCCACTGTGACATATCATAGACTCACAGAATCATGGAATGGTTTGGCTTGGAAGGGACTTAAAAGATCATCCATTTCCACCTTCCTGCCACGGGCAGGGCCACCTTCCACCATCCCAGGTTGCTCCAAGCCCCCTCCAAACTGGCCTTGAAAACACTTCCAGGGATGGGGCAGCCACAGCTTCTCTGGGCAACCTGTGCCAGGTCCTCACCACCCTCACAGGGAAGAATTTCTTCCCGATATCCCATCCAAATCTCCTTTCTTCAAGTTTGAATCCATTCCCCCTTGTTCTGTCACTCCATCTTTGTAAAATATCCCTCTCCATATATGCATAGATATATCTGCTGCAACTGGGTGACACAACCCAGAAATAAGCTGCTCATTGTCTCGGGAATATTTAGTATTTCCAAAACGTGACGTGAATGCCCGAGCTCTTGGTCTCAGTGAATTCCAGTTCCTCTTCTGCCTTTTTTGTTCAGATTTTCTCAAAATTTATTTTGCTTGATGCAATCTATTTTAAATCAATCAACCCAAACCAATTTTTTTCTTTTTAATGCATACATAAATATATATATATATATATA
>WBMZ01000195.1:20169-84138 GCA_013400975.1 Atrichornis clamosus
ATTTGGTATATATATATATATATATATATATATAAGTGTGTACATAAATCCTCCTCATATGCTTTGCTGGGATTTTCAGCATAGCGGTAGAGAGCAGGAATGATTCTTATTGAATTCAGGTTCTGCCAAGTTTTTGAGATATTTTCTGGATTCCTGGATTAGAAGTAGATGTATGTGTGTCGCTCTTGATCATTTCCTTCTGAATGCCAGACAGAAAATCTCAATAACCATGGAGAAACCTGGACAAAAACAAGAAAAAATTATTTCAAACATTTTAAAATTGTTTGTGGATCAAAAAAGATTTGAGACAACTCAGGTTACTTCATCTGCTTAGAAATCCAGAGAGTTTTTATTCCTTTAGCCATAGCATTCCTGTTTCCCTGCTAGACAGCTGATGTATATGATTTGTGTATCTGGGTTAAGTTGGTTTATCTGAGAATTTTAGAGGGAATTAAAGGGCAAAATGTGTTCTGACACTTAATTTTACAAGTACATTTGTTCTGCCAAACAATTAATTCTTTAAATTCTTCCAAATGGGAAATCATGCTTTCTGGCCCATAAGCAGACTTGTTATTTCTGACCACAAAGTATGAAAAAGCTTTTTTTTTTGCAGATATCAGCCCATGTGACACCTCTAATTTACAGCATTTGTAAATACAGATGGAATTAATGCCAGGTGAGGTTTCCAGAGGGCCTGGGAATGGGATACACTTTGGAAAGCCTGCTGAGCAAGGATCACAGGGAAATCTGTTTAAGGGACATGCCTGGCACAGTGTGTTGAAGACTTTTCCTCACCGAGGTAGCAGTGCTGGGCTCAGCAGTTTCACATGTCTGGCAGGATTCACCCCTCCTTAAATTCCTACGTTTTTACGGAGCTGTCTGGACATGTAGGAACAAGATCTAACTATAGCTGACTTGGTTCTGTGCCTCATGCCAATCAAAATAGCAAAGAACTTGGGACATCAGCACCCTGTTATCTCTTTGTCTGTACATATTGCAATCCGCACAGAAGGGGAATTAACCCTTTCCCCCTTCCTTCCTACCATTTTTCTTGATTTTCTTAAATTATTCTGCACTTGCAAATCATTCTTTGCAGCAACTTTATCTTTTATCATTTGAATTTTTGTCTTTGGGGATTGTCATGAAACAACCTTCATTTTCACCCCCTGGGCTCCTCTAAGAAACACAGAAAAAAACAGAGGTGATAAAAGCAATATGCTCTCCATGGAGGTTTTCCAGAGTCATCTGGGCATGGCCCTGAGCAACCTGATCTACTGAAACCTGCTTTGAGAAGGATGTTGGACTGGATGATCTCTGGAGGCCCCTTCCAACCTAAGATTTGATGTTAAGGTTCTATGAAATTCCAGTAGAACTATATTCGCCCTCACACATATTGGCCAGGCATTCTCATTCCCAGTGGAGTGACTGGGAGATAAGAAATGCAGTCAAATGGGTGTGGCACAGTGCCTAAATTATAAACCCTTTTTCACCTTGAGCTGTTTGTTGTCCCCTTCACAGAAAGGTGTAACTGTCCAGAATTTGGGAGACCTGCTGACCAGCCAACACCACTGAGCTAAAAATTGCTGGTGTGTCACCCATTACCACCAACAGCCCTCAGTCATCTCCCTTCTGAATTAACAGTAGAGCTCATTACAAGCCACAAATTTTCCATAGACCAAAGTCACCAGGATTTCTGAGCCAAAATCAGTCTTAGCCATGATCATATCATTAGACAACCTTCACATTGTCCCTCTTGGCTCCTTTTTAAATTACTACACAAATTAAAAGTGTAATAAAAGGAAATATGAATATCCCAAACCCTGAAAAGTCACAGTGTGTGGAAATATTATATTAATTTCCAGCAGAGTCACAGCAATATGATTACACACATTTTAAGAGTGTTATGTCAAATTAAAATGGTTTAAGAGAGAAAAATAGTAGTTATGAACTTGATTGATTTTTATTTACAGCCTGGTGCATTCCCGTCTCTGCAGGGTACTTTCCTCTTTCACAGCAGTGTGAATTCCTGACAAATGTTCCTTGTGTGCTGCTGTCACTCATCCATTCTCCTGTCTCACGCAGCTGATTATTCCTTCTGGGGCTAAAATTTTACATTTGGCCTTATTGAATTTTATTTTTTTCCAGATAATTTTCCCAATCTGTCCAGACAATTTTTGATTTCAGGCATGTCCTTCTGCACGTGCACATGGATTGCTAATGTGATCAGTCTGTAGAATTTCAAACTCATTAATAAAAATTGTTGACTGGTAGCTGTCCTATGGAGATTCATGCTTTTGTTTCTTAATACATCATTGTGGTCTGATACTTCTCAGAGAAGAGTTAGTAATGATTTGCTGTTTTTCAGTCAAATTCCAGTACAATCAGTAATGACATTATCAAATCTTTAATTCTCAAAATTGCTTAGGACACTATTTAGTAAAATAATGTCCAGACCTGAAGTCACATCTAATATCTATGGGGTTTTTTCCCCATCCTCTAGGCCTACTGTTTTGTCAAAAAAAAATGAAATTAAAATTCTTCAATACAGGTTGTCCTTAAACAAATTTAAAAGTTTTTGCTGTTATTCATCCCTCTGTTGTCTTCTTCACGCTTACAGACAGGAATTATTTCAACATTATTCTGAAAACTGGAATGGTGCTGGTTCACTTTATCCTTCCTTCCAAAGACTGGCACCATGTAAGTCTTTTCCCACCTCAGCCCTACCCCACGTTCCCAAAGGTCATTCCATAACTCTGTTTCCAGATAACTGTATTCCAGTTATCTCCCAGAATGTACACAGGTGAAGGTTGTCGAGTCCAGATCCTCTGATACACCTCTCTGATATATGGGGTTGTTTTTCTCCCTTTGTAGTGTAACTTATTGTTTCTTTTCAGCAGTGGTAATCCCGACAGGTAAGTTTCTTACAACTTGATTGAGCCATTTTCCACCTTGCGATACTCTGTATGTCTTCCTTTAAAGAAATTTCCTAAGTCTTTGCCAGTTTTCCACAATTTTTCTGCTTAAAAATGTTGTCTTCTGGGTCTTGACTACTTCCATTTGAGGAAACATTTTTCTGAAGACCGTCATGGATATCTTGCCCTCTTTTCCTAAGGCACATCCATCCTGTTTTAGTCTCATCCAGACTGTCCTCTCCCTTCATGTTCTCACTCTGTTTCTATCTATTCTATTAAAAGCCATAACTTCTTTTCTCTTTGCTTATGTTTTGGGGGGTTTTCAGTTGCCCATCAAAAATTAAGGCTTAGTAATGTCCAGAGTTTTCTGGGTTCTTTACATACCCTGCTGTACCTTTCTTCCCAGACATGGCAAAGAATTCCTTTCATGCATCCCCCAGCTGCTACCAACTGGTATCACTGTGATTAATTCAGCTAATTTTCCAGAAATGGAGTCAAAGTTGTGTTTCACACTGAGAGCTGGAAGAGGGCTGTGGCACTTGATGAAGATGTCAGAGAAACACCGAAAGGTTTGGGTTGGAAGGGACCTTAAAGATCGCCCAGTTTTGACTCCCTGCCATGGGCAGGGACACCTTCCACGATCCCAGGATGCTCCAAGCCTTGTCCAACATGGCCTTCAACACTTCCAGGGATGAGGCATCCACAGCTTCTCTAGGCAACCTGTGCCAGGACCTCAACGCCAGTTTCTTGTTAAGCAAAGTGTTGCTGGCTGTGAATTTTGATAAAATCCTGCAACTTTCTGAGTTTTTTAGGTGAGCCATGCTCCTCTCTTCTCCTTGATTTCAACACATCCAGCCAAAAAAAAGTACTTTGAGTGGAGTGTCCTTAATGGTTCACGGCAATTGCCAAGGCTTAGAGGCAAGAATACAAGACAAATGTACAAAATAAATGAGCCAGCACTGGGCTGGTCAGCTTGTGCAAGAGCATTTGGATGAACATCCCAGTAATCTGAGTATGTATCACACCCTGGCGAGTCCTGCTTTGGCCACACATCCCAGTTCAGTGGCCATCACCAGGATCTGACACTGCAGAGCCAACCCAGTTTCTGGAGAGAAGCTCCAATTAAGCAAATCTCTCAGCTGTGTAGATTTTCCTGATAGGAACACACTGCTTCGAGCACATTGTTTGGAAGGATACAGCCTTGCTTGGGGAAAGGCAGCGCTGCAAAGAATCCACCCAAGCTGTCCAGCAGATAGTTAGGAATTAAGTCTGTCATATGAGAAGGAAACAACACATTTTCTAATCTTTGCCAACTGCAGGGAGATTCATCCCTCTTTCGTTTCATGTCCTGAGATGATGACCACGATAAGAACTGACTTAAATCCCACAGACCTTGTTTTTGCTTGCAAATTGGCTTAAGCTCATCCCCTAATCAGGTAGTTGAACCATTTATGTGTCTTGGCTGAATTCCAATCCGGGTTCATCTCTTATGAAATTATTCCAGGTCATTAACCAGCCTGGTGATCCAGAATCAGCCATTATGGGAAAACACAACACTTAGGGCCAGAAAAGCAAAGACAACCAAGGCATACCACATAATAGCTTTAGACCCCTGGTCTTAGTCTTGGGACAGATCTGGAAGTCTGGTTCACAGAAGACTGTCCCAGATCCTCCCCACCTCCTTCAGCCTGGCATATGGAGCTGAGCACCCCCTGCGCCTGCCATGGGGTCAGGAGTGCTACCAGGACGATGGCAGGGCCACCTCCCTTCCTGCCAGTCCAGCCTTGGAGCACTGAGCCCATCACTCTTGTCCTGGACTATTATTTGGAGCAGAACAGGGGATGGATGGGGCAGCACAAGTCAGTGAGGCACAGCAGCCCCAGCAGGGCACTGCTGAGGTGACAACGTGGTTCACCCATGTGACAGAGCGACCTTAAAGGTGTGTGTCGTGTTGAGAAGGGCTCTCTGTTGGTGATGGTCCTGGAGCTGACTTTATAATTGTCTGCATTGTACAGAGTCAGGAAGAATCAGAACATGTCATGAAAACATGACACATCCTCCAGCACATTCCCTCAGTCTACCATCGCTTTCGGCTCAGAATTTCCTGATTTATGGAGTGCCACAATGTTCTGTTTTCTTTTCCACTGCTAACTTTTGTGGTGCTTGTTGTTTTACCCTATTGAGCTTTGGGCTGGTTTGTAGAAATCCTCGGTATTTGTGGAACTACCTACTATGACATCATGGCATTTTTAGGTATCTTGTGTAAAAGGAGAGAATTCCTTGTCCCTTAACTGACACCTGAGGGCTTTTCTCCAGATAGATGTATCACACTGTTTCACCACATTCAGCTTCAGCACTTCCAGCATGCTGTAAAAATCCCCCTTCGTTAATCCAAGATTTTATTAATCTGGATCCAGCTCATTATTTTTAAAGAACTAGAGGATGCCCATGGAAGTATTCAGAAACAGTTACACAGACTATAAACATGAAGGGGTATTTTTACACTAAATTTTGCCATCAGGTCCCTTCTTCGTCAGTTCCATGTTTTTGAGTTTCATTGCATCAATACCATGAAAAGAAGATTAATTCAGGAAGAGCTTCTTTACTGAAGGGGTGGTTAAATATCAGGAAGAGGCTACCCAGAGAGGTGGTGGCCACTTCCACCATCCCTCGAGGTGCTCAAGAAACGAGCAGTGGCACTCAGTGCTCTGGTCTGGTTGACAAGGTGGTGTTTGGTCAAAGGTTGGTCGTGGAGGTCTTTTCCAACCCTAAGGATTCTCTGACGCCTGCTGGAAGCTCAGGAGTCTGTTCTACATGTTATCAAAGCCCTGTGGCTTGGCCTGTAGCAAGTTGTAGTATCTCTATTTTTTTCCCCAACAATTTCATTATTCCATTTTCACAGAAAATCCTGAGGGGGCAGAGGTTAACATTTCATCTCATGCAGTGGCCTCACTCTTCCTCTTTCCCCAGTGTGAACAGGAGGAATGGCCTTGCTGGGATTAGAAAAAAGTCTAGGTAATTTTCTCTGGCAGTAGCAACTTCCTAGGAAAGAGCCTAAGAGCAGAGCAGGTAGATGGTAACACACCTGTATCCTCTGGTGAGTACTCACCACCTGTACCCTCACCAGAGTGTACAGGTGTTTTCTCCTCCTGCAACTGGAGGCAGAGTTTATACCATAGAATCATAAAATCACAGAAAAGTTTGGATTGGAAGGATCCTTAAAGAGCATCTCATTCCAACGTCCCAGTCATGGGCAGGGACACCTTCCACTATCCAACCTGGCCTGGGACACTTCCAAGGATGGGTCATCCACAACTTCTGTTGTTATATATCTCTGTCTTTGGTATCCTCACCAGGTCTTTTTCTCTCCTTTAATGCAGTTCTTGGCAATTTTGGCTGCATTTTGCCTAACAGCTAATCTGCAGCCAAGAGAATATCCAACCTCAGATAATCACAATTTGGCAGCTGTGTCACAGCCATCACTATCAAGAGGTATCCACTGTGCAGGAAAATCCAGAATTTCTCACTAGTAGAGTACTGCACCCAAATGTTCCATAAAATAAGAAGTGACCAGAGTTGGGTCACTGTTCTACAAAAGGATTTTCATATATTGTTGTGCTGAAAATGCACAATGGGTACTAAGAACTCTCCTAAACAAATTATTTCTCTAGCATTCAACAAGCTATTAACACTCATGCTAATTTTGCATTTTGACCCCTCAGTACTCTGCTAAGGTAATGCCACTGCATGGATTTATTTGAAATGAGGAAGCACTCCTGGATGGTGAGGACCTGAGTCTTGGTCTTAGCTGGCTCTAGAAATCGGCCGATACATGGCCAATATATTCTCCACAAACAAATATAACCTAAGGCAAACATTTGCTCCTCACAGTTCCTCCAGCAAACACAGCTTCAAACACTGAGGGAAAAACAAACTCCATGACCGCCCTCTCAGCCTTCCATAACTTCTGCATTCATTTTTCATGTTTTCTTTTCCTTCATCCTGGAAGGAAAGCAGAGCAGGAGAAAGCATTAGCATCTAACCACAGTAATTTCCTGAATGCCAGAGAACTACTGTCAAAACCAAGGATTCACTCGCTGTTGGAACATCTGGATCAGATTATTGCACTTCCCTGCTCGCTCCTGCACTGTGGCCTGCAATCAGCCACTGCTCCAACACAGAAGCTGAAAAAAACCCTGTTAGGTTCCTACTGTTTTTCAACGTACTCTTACTAATTTCTCTCTGTCTCGCTTTCCAGATTTCTGCCTCTAATCTGTACCGTTTTCTCCCACTGACTGTCAAGATGCTGATTACACATAATTTTCCAGGAATGTATTTTAATTCTTTTCCTCTCTGTATATTTTTAATCTAGTCCCTACTAAAAATAATGATGATAGTTTTAAGAATGACTGATTCTTTGACCTGATTTAGCTCTTTACATAGCTGATGTAAGCAGATCATTCATTATCTTCTCCAAAGCATTTTCCATGAGTCTTTGGGAGTCATGTCTTTTGTCTGATTGACTCATTAGCTCTCAAGATCCCTAATCACTAAAATGAGATTTGGATAGTACCTTCTGGGAGTTTGCTCCTGATCTACATGTCAGACCTGGATTTCTCTTAAGAAGTACTAACACACACCAACCCCAGGGATTAACCACCAGAAGAAATCATGACCCTACCAAGTGCCCTGAGATTATTTTTAAGGTCCCTTTCAACTCAAACCATGATTCTATGATGCCATGACTTACAAGGAAATGCTTGAAAAGGAAAAAGAAGGGAGGTACATGAGATAACCTCAAGCAAAGACAGTCTCTGTTAAATGATGGCTCTTTGCACATTGGTGTTGCCAAAATCCTGAGATCAAAATTCACCTCTCTCAGACTTTACAACCTGCAGCCTTGTGGGGCAGCTGAGCCTGGCTCACCAGGGACCATGGTGACCCAGGAAACCTAAATGTGGAGACAGAAAATTTGGCTCCATTCCCTGAAAGATCTCAGTTAATACCTTTGTTTCTTTGTCTTTAACTGTGGGATAATACACAAAATATTTCTGAAATTTCTTTCTAACCCCTTCCTTCCACGTGGGATGTGTAATTTGGAAGGCGCACTTGGTAAATGAGGCTACCTCTTCACCACTGGCAGATCTGATCCCACTTTTGGGATTTGGATCTACCACCTGGAAGGTCAGGGAATAAGGTAAATGCTACGATCACCAGGTGGCTGCTCGAAAAGTTTCAGCTTTGGATATACTGTGGTTAAAGTTCACCCAACAGTGCTGTCTAAGGCCCCTTGGAGCAGCACACAAGTGGAGGTGACCATCTCCCCTTCTCCTCAGCAGTCATTGGTAAGGTTGCTGAGCTTCCATGGGATTTGGGAACCACACAGAAGACTTTCAAACTCCATCAAAGTTCATTTGCAGAGACAGGACTTGCACCAAAACACAAAACCACCAATGAAGATATTTGGGAAACGCAGCTCTGGAACATCTCCCACCTGAAGAGACATCCTTATAGTGGGAAGTCGGATTCAAGGCATCTCATTTAAGCTTTGCAAGGGCATCCTTGCTACATCCTTGGATGAGCATTCACCTGGAAAATACATCTGCATACGGCCCCAGGCTCCTGAATCAGCTGCTCTTCCAAGCTCTGGAACCCCAGGCATGTTTTTCTCCATCCACTGCCCATTCTCCTCCCTAGCTCTGCTCAGATAGCCCTGCCCTGGAAGGCCAAGTTCACTGGCTGCAGTGACAAAGCAGCCCAGGACCACCTGGGAACGGCTAATAAGAGACGAATGCTGCCATCCAAATACTGGAGTCACTGCAGTAAGGTCATTCCTTTAGCAAAACTTGTCTTACTGGGCCTTCCCTGACCCGTTCACCTCCAAACTAAAGGGCTCTCAGTAATGTGGTTTTGCTTTCACTGGCCAAGACCAATCTGTCATTCCCTTCTGGCCTCTAAATCCAAATGCAGCCATGCAGTCACTTGAGAGCCAGTGGGGAGAGAACAAGGCAATCCCACATGTGTCCTGCTAAAAGCAAACATCTGGCTAATGCCTTCACATGGCCATTGCTACGCCTGTTGCTAAATTCATTACCCTTTTAGCTCTGTGGGTTGCAACAGGGTCAATATTTGGATCAGCAACTAGAGACATTTATTCAAATACATCTCAAATTTGGATATTTACACAGGTGCAGTCTCTTTATTGGAAGCAATATTCCCTGACTAAGAAGCTGTGGGGTTAACATGATTCAAGGGGACTCTTCTTGTTGGCTTAATAGGGGAATTTCCAAAAGCCAAGCTGAACCATATGAGGGTTCAAATAAAGAGGCCCCAAAAATGCATTTCTGACTTTCACGGGGATCTCAGGGGAGGATGAACTGATCAACAAGGTGCTGAATCAAGAATAAGGAGATATTCTTCTCTTGCTGTCAGTGCTGCCATAGGATTCCACTTTGCAGTGGATTACATTTGATCAGAAGGAAAAAGGCCAGGCACTACAGAAGAGATGTAACTCTCTCAGCTCCACGCTATAGAGCCAAAGAGGATGAAGATTCTGATGCAGAGAGATGGCTGAGCTCAGTCCAATCTTTGCTTTGAAAACAGAAAAATCACCACCAGGAAATAGGAGACACATGGAGCTGGCAACTGCAGACAACAATGCAAGAGAGATTTTCTTCCAGGTGAAGTTTTCACAGTGAGCCACCCCCAGGTCATGGCTGTACCCACACCACGTGTCCTTGCCCACAGGTTGTCAGCTTCAAGCACACATTTTATTGACTCGTATCCCGAGGTGGACAGGAGGTGGGGAACCCAGTCAGGGGGTGAACTTCCTTAAGGCCACAGAAATAAATGAGTCTGACATTTCTTCCTCATTCTTTAGTATTTTAGGTGGGTTATTAAATAAAACCCAAAGCCTCACACGCATGGAACTCAGACCTTTCTAGTCTGTCATGAGGTAGCTGCTAAAGTAACTCTGGTTAATTCTAACTGAAGGCAAAGTTGAGGAACACCACCCAGTTTGCAGAGTCTAATTTTAGTCTGAGCCTGTGCCACTCATTTTTGTGCCATGTTTTAATATTTGCTTGTACTTACTCGTGTTAAATTAAAATGTGGAAGCCAGTGAGGTCTCTGTGTTCCCTCAGGAAAGCAAACAAGGTGCTGGGAAAAATTACAATGTAGTTTGAACTTATAGAAATTGTGTATATTTATTTGTCTTTATATTTATGCATCATCAAAAGAGAATGGCCAAAGGTTTTAGCCTGTTGGGCTTTATCAGAGCCAAGATCATTACCTTGCTTCCAAAACACCCTCCTGGCCTGGACTAACACCCATGGTCAACTCACCCTTTTGCCCCACCTGTGCCAACAGAGCAACCCCACAGCCACACCAGCACCACCCTCATGCCCTGCAAGCGTCCCCTGCTCCTGATTGCTACAGTCAGGTCCTCAAGCCAAACACTCAGGAACCTCTGTGCAAAACTTCCTCTCCCCCCAGTGCTCCCAGCATCTCCATTTCTCCACCCAGCTCCCTGTCCACTGAAAGATCGGCTGTCGGCACAATGACTTTCTCACGCCAGTACTCAAGGAATGGACTCAGGCACAGGATGAGATTGTTGGGGTGTCTGTGCAGGGCCAGGGTGTGGACTCGATGATCCTTGTGGGTCCCTTCCACCCCAGAATATTCTTTGATTCAATGGTTCCTAGTTTGGTGTCTTTTTTCAAAAAACTGCTTCTCAGGCTTTAAATTATGAGCAAAAGAGTCAACCATGAGAGTCAGACCCTCACAAATCAGAGGGGGTTTGGTTCAGGGCTCACCCCATATTTGCCATTTGAGACAGCTGAAGTTCTGGATTTGTAACTGCTAGGAAAAAATACAGTAATGGCAAATAAATGCTGACATTTCAGTGAAGTGAAATTTTGCAAAGAAACAAAACTGCCAACAGAAATATTTTTCTGAGATAACAGAGCAATTCTTTGTTGCAATTTTGACCTTTTGTAGCATTTTTATTTATATATTTAGTTCTACTGCTATTTATCTTTTATGCTCTTATTTATTTTATTCTATACATCAGTGACTGCTCTTTTTACATTGCCATTAGCAATTGTTCTGCTAATTGCTAATTCTGTGAGTAATTTCTGAAGTAATTTGCCCCATGTTTTGCTCATTCCTCCCTGAAAAAAAATGTGTTTTGAAATGCGGATCTAAAATGTTCTGCTTAATATTGGAGTGTTTTATTATATGGCTTTTAACAGAGTAAAAGGCAAAAAAAAGAACATCCCTGAGGAATGCTTCATTTTGAACACATCAACATTCCCACTGCAACAACAAACATGTCCCACCAGCCCTATAAAATCGCACTTATCTGCTTGTTCTATCTGCCCATCCCACCTGCCCCGGCCTCCCAGGCAGCAGCATGGCACTCAGAGCTGTTCCCTCTCCACACAAAAAATCCGGCCTCTCTCCTGGGCTCCTGCCTGCTGGATCAGGCTGTGTCTGAGGTGGCGTGGAGACCTGCACCTCCTAAATGCCCACAGCCCTTGTGTGTCCGTAGGCACTGGAAGATGCTTTGCCACCTCGCTTTATCCCCCTTTTCGTTTGGAGTTTAGAGGGGCTCCAGTTCGCCTCAGCCTCGCTCCTCCACTTGCTGTGTCAGCTCTTGCATCCAGGAAGCCAAAATAATTTCTGCTCCTCAGAGAGTTCACTGCAAATCACAGCTCTGTCAGAGCACCTCCCCTGCACTGAGAGCGTGGTCAGAAAGAAGGAGTCACTGTGCTTGGGAGCCCTTTTCCCCAGGGAGGGGATTGACCCCACCTGAACTGCTGTGTCCAGCTCTGGGGTCCTCTGCACAGGAAAGATGTGCACTTGTTGGAGAGGGTCTAGAGGAGGCCAAAGAGATTCTCCAAAGGCTGGACCACCCCTGCTGTGGAAACAGGCTGAGAGATTTGGGATTGTTCAGCCTGAAAAGGCTTAGAACCCCTTCCAGTGCCTGAAGGGGCTCCAAGAGAGCTGGAGAGGGACTTTGGACAAGGGCCTGGAGTGACAGGACAAGGGGAATGGCTTCCCACTGCCAGAGGGCAGGGTGAGACGGGATATTGGGAAGGAATTCTCAGGTTGCCCAGAGAAGCTGAGGCTGCCCCTGGATCCCTGGAAGTGTCCAAGGTCAGGTTGGAGGGGGCTTGGAGCAACCTGGGATAGCAGGAAGTGTCCCTGCCCACGAGAAGGGGTGGAACTGGATGATCTTTAAGCCCTTCCAACCCAAACCATTCTAGGATTCTGTGATTCTTTTTCCATTTTTTTTCCCCATTCAGTTGCTCCAAAATTATGTTAAAAACCTGTAAGAGGAAGGTAATAAATTGCTCTCTGCATCAGCTGACAACAAGCAAGGAGAGTTAAGACTGGGCCAGAACCCTTCTAACCAAGGGTACAGGAAGTCCACTGCAGGAGGAAAAAGCCACCATGAGAGGAGGTTTTGGAATAGGCAAATCCATCTTCAGGAAAGGGACTTGGATCAGATCTCCACTGTCCTTCCTAAGTGTGGTCTGGAACCACCAGCAGTGCAGGTGGGGGGCAAACAGCTAAAAACCAAACCATACCCAGAGCAGCCACATTCACATAAACAGGAGAAAACGGGGGAAAAATTGTAAATGTAGTAACGGCGTTGATGTGGTAGTGGCTGGGATGGTTTGTGGGAACAAGAAGGCAAAGGGAAAGTGAAATGTAATCCATGTCTGGGCAATTTTAGGCAGCTATCATAAGAGGATGCTCAAAGTTTCTTTCCCCCACCTTTATCACTCAGTTAACAAAAGCTATTTCCTTATTCTTTTCACCTCATTAATTAAGCCATAAACATTCAAAGCATAGCCTGATTTTTCCTAGACTTAAATAAAAATGCTAGAATACAAAAATACCAACAAAACAGACATTCATCACACAAACCTCACTCACATCAACAAAAAGAATTCACCACACCAAAGTCAAAATAACGTGATAGAATCACAGAATTATTTAGGTTGAAAAAAAATATCAGCACAACACCAACAGAGGTGGACAATTTACACACACTGCACCCGTCATTCACAACCAAAATCAAAATTCCCCTCACTTCTAATGCTCTGCAGCAATATCCAGGCCAAGTTTTGCCCATTACCTCTCCCAGTTACTGTCCTGATCTCAAATTTCTTGAGAGCCCCCATGTTTGGAAACAAGAAGTACAGCAGGACAGGTTTGAACCACCCCTTGCAATTATTTTTAGACCATTTTTAAAACCCTTGAAGACCTGGGATCGGCTGGACACAGGAGCCAGCAGAGCTGGTCATGACCTCAGAGGGACAAGCAGTGAAGACGGATCCTGGATTTCCAGATGCCCAAGGCAAGGCAAGCCCACCCTTACACACACTTAAATATTATCAACTTGCCACTATTGTGCACGGACTGTGAGCAGGATCCATTTCTCCCAGCTCTGGACACGGGAGATGATGCAGGCAGATGCACCATGGCTAATCGTCCTTCAGAGCAAGGGTAGAATCACAGGATCATAGAGTCGTGGAATGATTTGGCTTGGAATGGACCTTAAAGACCCTTTAGTTCCAACCCCCTGCCATGGACAGGGACACCTTCCACCCAGGGCACCACTCTCCTTGTTATAATCCCCAGAGTGCGTGCAAATATTGATCAAAATCCTTTAAGCTGTGGTCTTTAGAACCAAAAAATTGCCTTTCCTTTCCAAGACTCATGCAGAACATGTAATCACAGCGTGACAAACTCTGTTCACCAGGGGTGTGTGTCTCTTCATTTACTTAAAGAGCCCTGCTCACATCTCTAAATGGCACTGCCTAAATCCTAGGATAACCTCTGTCCTAAAAGCGTAAAAAGAGGGAGGAAAGAGATGTAAGACATCAAGAGGGAAGGAGCTGTACCTCCTGACTGGCAAAGTCCCAGGCGCTCGCAGATCTCTGTGTGTTTACTTGAAGTTCCTCCACAAAGACCTACCCCAACACTTTTATTTGGGTTTGAGTGCATCAGTATAAACCTGCTCCTCATTAGTGTCAATTAACCATAATGGCCCTGCTTTAGAGAGAAACAAGGAGACAGATGAAAAGCAAGGAAGCAACGGGATCGCAGTGAGCAGCTGGTGTTCTTTAGCTGAGCTGTGGTGACAGCACGGGACGTGATCTCTCCCTGCCCTGGTGGGGAGGGCAAAGGCATCAGTGCCACCTCGAGAGTTTTATGCATGGCTGGAGCAGGTCCATGTGTCCTGAGCAGCATCGGACATGGCAGCCCCCAGGCAAAACCCCACCAAATGGTGCCCCCTCAGCTCTCCCATCCCATCCCTGCATCCCGTTTGAGCCCTGCAGTCCACGCCAGCTCAAACCTCTCCACAACATGGGCAAGTTGCCTTTGGAGACACCAGGAGAGGAAGGAGAGCTCACCCAGGCGGGGCAGGATCAGGGCAGATGCAAAATCTTCATCCTAATGAGCCTCTCTCTTCTTCCTACGTGGTTAAAATCCCGCTGCACGTGAGCAGCTTCAGTCCAGCCTTAACTCTGGACAAAGGCACATGTTTTCTTTATCTCTGGATGTCACTAGATGGATTGGATGAGATATATTTATCTGCACAGCAATCTGTGTTGCTGCAAAGATATGGCTACAAGATTCCACGGGCTGAGATCTTCCCATGCTGAGTTTAGCATCCCAGCAAGAAACGATCCTTCATTTTGGTGGTTGACATGTTTTCATCAAAACATAAAGAAAATGAGTAATTTGACCTCAAGTGTTGGGTATTTGGGCTTTTTTTTTTAATTCACAAATAAAAAAGCTGTTAAGGATTTGTTGGATGGGTTATTTTAAGCAAAACCATCTTTATGAACATTTTCCTTGTGCAGTATTTATTCCTATTTTCTTGTATTTTTCAGTTTTCTTGTTCTCAGCAGAGTCAAAAACCCAGCTCAAAGAAGTTGGGTGAAATCTTCAGTAAGAAGAGAGTGCCTGAAAGAAATTAGGAAAGTAAAAAATGTGTCATTTTCTGCAATGATTATCAAGGAAAATAAAGGAAAAAATAAGATTTTTTTTTTTTGTCCACTGTCATACTCAGTGAATCCACAGATCTCCCATGCTCTGGCAGCACCAGTTAAACCACCCCACTTGGACTGCCCTCTAAAATGACTCTCTTTTCAAGAAAGAAAAGTTGAAACATCATGGATAAACACACTCCAAGGAAATATTTCCTGTGTACAGTGGAAAGAAGATGAGGGAGAGCCCCTGTTCAACACCGGGGTCAGTCCCCATCGCAATGTATGGAGGCAGGTCACTGGGAGGAAACCAGTGTAAACAGGATCTGCTTTTATCAGTGGGAAAAAAACCCAACCCTGTTTAAATTAGCCAAAAACATGCGCCTATATGTTATAGTCACGAGCTGCTGTGTCCAAGACTTGCTGCAGGGTTAAGTCACAGGCGTGGAGCTGCCGATCTCACGCTGTGCCTGAGTGCAAGACCCGGACTGTCCCTTCGGATTTTGGAAGGAGCCAGTGAGGGGCACTCCATGCCTGCACCCCCGGCATGCCTGGACCGGGGAGTCAGGACGGGAGAACCAGGGTTTAGCATGGAAAGGATGCTTGATGGAAGCCCTGGATGCGGGACAAAAAAGGAAACCTGCCAGCCTGGGCAGGGCATCCTTCTGGTGGGATGCTGGAGCTGGGGGGAGACGTGCCAGCCTGACAGGACATTCTCCAGGTGGGATGCTGGGGCTGGCGGGGGACATGACAGCCAAGCAGGGCGTCCTCCCGGGGGGACAGCTGTGCCGGGGGTCACGCACGGGCGGTGTCCAGCGGGATCCCGCAGCTCCAGGACCCCGCGCGGGGGCACCCGGACCCGCCGGGCAAACCCTGCGCGCTGCTGCCCTCCGGCGGCGACGGGCGGGACTGCTGCGCCCCACGGCTGCGTGACCCCCATTCCGGGGCTGCTGCCCACTGCTTGACCCCCGCTCCTGGGGCAACTCTCCACTGTTTGACCCCCCTCCCGGGGGCTGTACCTCACTGCGGTGTGACCCGTCCGGGCGGGCTGCACCTCACTGCTGCGTGATCCCCCCGGGAGCTGCACCCCACTGCCGCGAGACCCCTTCGGGGGGCTGCCTCCCCTCAGTGAGTGCCTGGACCCCTCCATCATCATCATCATCATCATCATCATCATCATCATCATCATCATCATCCTTCCTGGACCCCCTCCATCATCTCGCCTCTCCCCGGCAGCTCTGCTGTCGGCTTCACTCTGCCCCGGGCTCGCCTCGTCCTACAAAGCGGCGCTGCCGCCTCCTCCGCCTCCTCCTCCTCCTCCTCCCCCGGCGGCACCTGACGCGCGGGGCTCCCGCCCGCCCCCGGCCCGTCCGGCCCCTCCCGCCGCTCTGGGTCCGAGCGCGAAGCCGCGGAGCTGCCGGGCGCTGCGGACCGTGCCCAGCGCAGCCCCCGGAGCATGCGAGGGCGGCGGGGGGGCTGGGACCGCGCTGCCCCCCCGGGCGGGCCGGCGGCGGGGCTGAGCGGAGGGGACAGCGGGGACGGGGGGCACCGCGGACGGACGGCGTGAAGCGGGCGGGGGGCGACGGGCAGCGCATCCTGCCCTCCCTCCTTCTTTCCATCCCTCTCTCCCTCCATCCCTCCCTCCCTCCATCCCTCTCTCCATCCCTCCCTCCGTCCCGGCCGGGGGAGCGAGGTGCGGAGGGAGTGTTGGCGGGGGCTGCCAGCCGGGGATCATGCCGGGGGGACTGCGCCTCGGCATCGCTTTCTCCTCGCCCTCCATGGAGCCCGGACTTTTTCTACAATGACTTTCCCTGAGCTGAGCAATGGCAGCTTGAGTGGGAACCGGACGGGACAAGGCAGCCAGAGCGGTGCCAACCGGTCCTGGGGGCTGCAGGGTGAGGAAACCCCCGGGGGCAACGGCACCACGCTGACTTTCGCCTTGGATGTGCAGGCGGTGGGCGTGGGGGTCTTCCTGGCCGTCTTCATCCTCTCGGCCATCGTGGGGAACATCCTGGTCATCCTCTCGGTGGCTTGCAACCGGCACCTGCAGACGGTCACCAACTACTTCATCGTCAACCTGGCCATCGCTGACCTGCTGCTCAGCACCACCGTGCTGCCCTTCTCGGCCACTCTGGAGGTGTTGGGCTTCTGGGTGTTCGGCCGCATCTTCTGCAACATCTGGGCAGCGGTGGACGTGCTGTGCTGCTCTGCCTCCATCATGAGCCTGTGCATCATCTCCGTGGACAGGTACATCGGCGTCAAGTACTCCCTCAAGTACCCCACGATCATGACCGAGAGGAAGGCGGGGGTCATCCTCGTGGTGGTCTGGCTGTCCTCCATGGTCATCTCCATCGGGCCACTGCTGGGCTGGAAGGAGCCGCCACCGCCAGACGAGAGCATCTGCAGCATCACGGAGGAGCCAGGCTATGCCCTGTTCTCCTCTCTCTTCTCCTTCTACTTGCCCCTCATGGTCATCCTGGTGATGTACTTCAGGATTTACGTGGTGGCCAGGCGGACCACCCGGAGCTTGGAGGCAGGGGTCAAGAAGGAGAGGAACAAGTCCATGGAGGTGGTGTTGCGCATCCACTGCCGCAGCGTGCTGGAGGAGCCTCTCTCCAGCACCCGGAGCAAGGGACACAACTTCAGGAGCTCCCTCTCCGTGCGGCTCCTCAAGTTCTCCCGGGAGAAAAAAGCAGCCAAGACTCTGGCCATCGTCGTGGGTGTTTTCATCCTCTGCTGGTTCCCTTTCTTCTTCATCCTGCCTTTTGGTAAGTGACCCCATCCCAGCCCCACTGCCTGGGGCTGAACCCCTGGGGACCTGCTCCTTGGGACAAACTTTCAGGATGCATGGAAATGAGGGACAGGTAACTGATAGGTGAATAAACCAGAAATGAATTAATTCAATTAATTAACACTTATTCAATATTTATTAACCAAAGTCATATAATCAATCAAAGTAAATAGCAAATGAATAAAATACCAGCATAATAATTGCTTTAATTAATTCATTCTGCATTCAGCATTTTAATTAATGAAGTTCAGGCTCAGGAGGAAGCAGCTCTGTTTCAAACAGGCTGATTTTATGGCACAGGGGTCTCCTAAGAGTTTTGCCGTCCTCCCTTTCTCCCAGTTTGGGAACTGCTCCTGGATATGCTTCTGTGGGTCCAGGGCTCCCACCTCTGTTGGAGATGAGTGAGGTTTAATCCCTCCAAGGAGTGTGTCAGAGTCTGAAGCATAAGTCTCACTGACTTCCCGGGATGCCGTTGTTGTGCAGGGACCTGGATCAGGACCAGGGATTATCTATAAGGGTGATGGGTGAAGGTCCCATGCGAATTCCCAGGACTGATCCCCAGGAGTTGTGGCCCTGCTGTAGTGCTGTGTGTTCATTTAGGGTGGTGTCACGAGTTGTGCTCGGAAGTTTTGGCAAGTTTTTTGTGAAAAGGATGCTCCCCGCTGTGTGCAGAGGAGGCTGAGCAGGCATAGAGCCCACTGGGGATGTGTGATGTCCAAAGCAACATCCCCTTCCAGCACCAGGATGTGCAGGGAAGCCAGTGCTCCTCAACCTAACAGCAGGCACCCAGCTCAGGGGGCCTGATTAACCCTCTGCAATGCTGTAGCTAAACCTGGAGCGGGGAAGAAAGAGATTAAAATAGCTTCTGAGTATCAGCAGCAGCCTTTGCTCAGAGCCCAGCAAAGCAGAGAGGTCTGTCACTCCATCTGCCAGCTGGGACCCACGTGTCCCCCAGCACACCAGGGACTTGTGTCCTACCAACCCTGCGGCCAGGGAAACATTCATTACAGCTGGTTCTGCACTTTTTCTCAGGGTTTTTCAAATCCTCTTGCTCGAGGCTGCCTCTCAACTCGGTGGAAACAGCATCGTGACCGCAGAACAGATTTTGACCTGCTGAGGTTTTGAGCTCCCTGCAGCACTGAGGCTGCCTCCCTGGGCTGTCTCCCCAGAGACAGCTGGAGCCCAGGGCTGTGAGGCACCCTCCAGTGGGATAATTCACTCGGATCGATGGGGCCCTGGGAGCTGAGGGGTCCCTGGAGTGGTGTATCAGGGCTGTGCACCTCTGCTCTCACCATGCTGCTGTCTCGTAACCTCTTTGCTCCAGTTCCGCTCTCTGGGTGAGGGTGGTATTTGGGGAGTTTATCTCAGCTCTCCACGGGGGTGAGATCACTGCTGTGAGGAATTTTCACCCTGTGTGAGCACTGCAGTTCTCACTGTGTAACTGAGGCAGGGAGCAGTAAGGCTGCACTGAACTCCTCTCCCTGCAAGACCTGAGATGAATTATCCCGTCTTACCATGCCTCAGTTTCCCTTTCATTGATCAGGTGTGTTGGGAGGAGGGTTGTGGGGAGGTGTTGAAGCTGCAAATAAATAGTTTGGGAATTGTGGGGCTCAGGAAGATTCCAGTGCATGAAGGCTGAGCTCTCTGGGCATCCCCAGTCTGATATTCCTCTCCTCTGCCAACCAGCAGGGCAGGAACCACCTCCAAACCTCATTTGCACCTTAAAGTCGTGGAATCACTGAGTGGTTTGGGTTGGAAGGGACCTTAATGACCATCTAGTTCCAACCACCTAGCTCCTTTGCAGCTGATGAAGCTGGAAATCGGGATCCTGTTCCTCTGATTTACTCCCAGTACTTTGAAATAGAGAAGGAACCTCAGGCAAATACTTTTCAGTAGAAAAAAAAAAATTTATTTTGTTTTACCGTATCTGTTCCCCCTTGAAACCCTTGAGCCAGCTTCTCTGCTGATGTAAATCAGAGAAGTCAAAGGAGGAACTCTGATTTCCACCATCCAAAAATCCAAATCCATTCTTTAAGTACCTCCCCTGAACCCTTTTGCTTCCTTCGAGCGCACAACTTGCCAAGTCCTTTATAAACACGACTTTGATCTTTACTTCCTGCTGTATTATATGCACAATATAAACACAGCAAAAGTCCATTTATTTTATGACTACAAAATATGCTGCCTCTGATCCCCCACCGCCCCTTTTTTTAATTGCAATTTCCTATTCAAATCTGAGAATCATTCAATGTTGTCTAGGAAGGGAAGAGAAACTTCTGATCTTGGATTTTACAGCTCAGGAGACAGGTCTGAAACTTGCAGAAATCAGCAAAGTTCACTGTAAATCCACAAACTGAAATATGCTGGGGCCAATTCTTGGAAAGAAGGTTGTAAGTGGTAAGGTAGAATGGGGTTTATTTATTTTTTAGACAAAATTAGGTGAAAGAATTTGGGACCAACTGAAAATGGCACTGATACGCATTTAAAACGAAAATGAAACTCTCGTGAAAAACAAAATAACTTTCAATTGAAGTGAAACGTGTTGTTTCAATTTAAGAGTAAATGGGAGTACATTTAAAAATGAATATTCAGAGACATTTCAAATTGAGCCTTCAAATTGCATTCAAGTGATGTATTTTCTTCTGAAAATATCCAAATATTTTGACTTTTTTTTTTTCTTCTTTGACATGAATTTGCAAGAAGTCATCATTGACTCATACTGTTCACTGTCATCTGATAAAAATTTTTAGGGTTAAGTAAATTTGTCAAGTGAAAAAAGGCTCTCAGCTTTACTTAGCATTCCCTTAGCACTTGGAAACTCACTCTGTGGTCAGTGTCTCCGAGCCTGCAAACATCCTTGCAACTCTCTGCAGAACAGTTCCCACATTAGGTGCACAGGAGTAATGTTTATCACGGCAGTGCCGAGAAGCTGAAATCACCACAAACGTTAAACAACAGGAGCTGTGTGTGTGCTGAATGCTGTCAGCCCCTTCTCCGTGCTTGAATAATCCCTGATCTTTAAATCAGCTGAAACCCCCAATACCTCCACAGTCTATTTATCAGCTGAGTAATTTAACTCCCTCTTGGGTGTGTGATAACGTCCCTGAGCAAGGGATGCTATCACCAGGAGTTTAAATGCAATTAACAGCTCCTGTGGCTAATGAGGGTCTTTAAGCAGCGGGTTGTTCAACCCCAGAAGAAATCCTAGTTCCCTCTCCCAGGCTGCTCTCTGGGGATGCTGGGAGGTGGTTCTGGGGTTTGTGGCAGGGTTCCCCTTCCCTGAACAAACACCTGGAGTCTTTTCAGAGATGTAGGGCCAGGAGTTTAAGACTGGTTTATGGGACAGGATTCATGTCCCTTTGGTTGTCTTGGACCACGAAGATGATCAAGGGACTGGAGCCCCTCTGCTCTGGAGCCAGGCTGGGAGAGCTGGGGGTGTTCAGTCTGGAGAAGAGAAGGCTCCAGGGAGACCTTAGAGACCCTTCCAGTGCCTAAAGGAGACTTATAAAAAGGAGGCAGAATTATTTTTTGTACAGCCAGAAAGTGACAGAACAAGGGCCAATGTTTTTAAACTGCCAGAGGGCAGGGTTAGATGAGATATTGGGAAGAAATTCTTCCCTGTGAGGGTGGGGAGGCCCTGGCACACCAGGACTGGTGTGAGAAGGGCACAGCAGCACCACAGTTAGTGCCACACAAGGGTGAAGGCCACAACCTAAGGCTCCCTTCACCCCGTCCAACCCCAAGCAGCAGGTTACCCAGATGAGGAATGACTTTAGAGGTGCCTCAGAACAAATAAAACCCTCCAGATTCACAGTCCAATGTTTGCCTTGCGTTGGTGACTTGCTGCATTTGCAGTGGCAGCTGCTGCTCATTTCCAGGTATGATTCAGAAAAGCTTTTCCACCTGCGCCCTGAAGGAAAGGCAGCTGCTACACCAGCCAGGCTCAGAAAGGTCTCCCTCAAGCCCAAACATAAATATATTTGTAGATGCTGTTTTCCACAGGGCAGGAGCCCCTCCACAAGGAGTTTTGCAGAGCCACAGCAGTGCTCACCTTCAGGAACTGCCGCTTGTAAAATGATGGGGAAAACACTGTAGGTGAAAGCACTTTCCAGGTGAGACCAAGTCTGTTCTGGTAGAAATGAAGAATCTAATTCTACTCTGGCAAAAGAGCATTTAACATAGTTTCCTAACAAAAAAAGCTCTTATGTCATCACTCTGTGTATGCAAACCTTCCCCACCTGATTAACTCTGTCATGACAGAATCAGAGAGTGGGTTGGGTTGGGAGGGGACCTGAAAGACCATTCACTTCCAGCCCCTGCCGTGGGCAGGGACACCTTCCACTAGTCCAGGCTGCTCCAAGCCCCATCCCCTCTCTTGACCTGTTCACACTGCTTTGGATGCAGCCCATCCTCAACCTCAGCCGCATTTGATAAAATGTTAAAAGTGCTCTAACATACCAGGTTCCTATAAAAAATGGACAGATGAGTAAAGGAGTGGAAACCTTTATACTCTCCCTCACACAGGAAGGTTTAGAGCAAGCTCAGCCCCTAAAAATCCACCACAAGACAATCCCAGAAAAAAAAAACCTTCTTTAGAGTTGTTGTGCACAGGAGGACCTGATAAAAAGGTGATTTGAAAGTAAGAGGATGAAAGACAGAACATTTAATACTTTGATTGTCGGGGCAGTTCTTGGCATCTCCTGAAATTTTCTCAGTTATGGTGCAAGTGGCAGAATTGATATGGAAAAAGGAATGCAAAGTGATTTGGAATAATTACCTATGGCCCAGAGCATCAGTTCAAATTGGAACAAGAGCAGCTGGGATGAACTATTCCATCTGCCACATGTCCTCCCTCACTCCTGGTTCATGGGAACCTTACATTGATTAAAAACACCAGCAAAGACATGGAGTCTCAAAAGCTGCTGGGTACCAAGCTCTGGTTGGATTTATTGAGCATCCTCCAGGCAAGAGGCACCACAGGAGGTTTCCATCCAATGGGCTCATGTCAAATTAACATAAATTCATTAAATTATAGGGGATGGATGGATACATCTTCCAGTTTTTTCAGGCAGAAAGCACTTGGCCCCAGATCATTCCTGAACCATTTCAAGGCTATTCTTAAGGAATTTAAGTGAGGGGAAATCCATTGCTTTCCCTGACAAATTTTGCTGTAGCTTCAGCAGCCCTCAAATGTGATTTGTGCCTCTCTTTCTCCCACTCAGAGTGTCTGCAATAACATCAGGGCTGTGTTGCAGCCTGCCAGAGTGTCACTCCTAGGGCATGACAGCAGGGATGTGTGCAGTGGGAACAGCACAGGGACCTGGGACTGTCCACTGGGATAGCACTGAAGGAACGGTGGATTCACCTGCAGTGACTGTGTCTGTCTAGAGAAACACTGCGGAAAAGCAGCCTGGGAGCTGGGTTTCTCTCCAGGGAAAACACCTTCACATCCTGAGGAGGGCACAGGGGAGAGTTACAAGGAGGCACAGGGATAACGAGCATGTGAGTAAATTACACAGCCCAAGCATAAGGCAGTGCTGATTCCCTCCACGTGCCCGAGGGCAGAAGCCACCTGAGTGCAGAACAACAGGGAAACACTCTATGTTGGTTTGGAAATAATCAGCCAAAACCAATTATTTGGAGCCCAAATGAGTGTGTCTCCTACCCAAACACTGTGTGGGAAGCCAGAGATGGACAGAGGGACTCAGTACAGTTTTTGCTGTCACAAGAGATGCCTCTTTCTGGACCTCAAATAATGATTTGGGCACCCAAGTTTGAACATCAGCATTGCTTCTACCTGGCCAAAGCAATGCAGTGATTGGGAATCTGCCAAGCTCCCCTGACCCGTGTATGGGATTACTCTGCTTCCAGTCCTCCCACCACACCAGCAAATAAAACTATTTAAAGCCAAATGTCTGTTTTTATATTGGCAGAGTCTTGACGCATCTCGAGGCAGTTGCTATAAAGGATGTACCACAAACAGGAAAAAAATAGATCTTGAAAAAATTGAAACTTCTGGGATTCAGTGAGGAAAATGTTACAAAATCTCTTAACGGGAGTTTTGGAACCAATGCCAGAATGCACTATGTAACATTAAATTAATCTATATTAAGCTGGGTCTTATGACTTTATTCTATTTGACAAAACTTTTTCCTGGATATTTTGGAAAGGAGCTTTTAATTAGCCTGACCTATCTTCATCAGTTTATATTTGGGTAAATATTTGCTCCTTAATTCTGATAATCTGGCTGGTGTGATGTAACAAAGATTGAGTGAAAGGGTGGCATGCTATTTGGTGTGATCATGCAAGGTGGTTGTTTGATCTCTTGTGGGCAGCTTGGGTTTAATTGGTATTGCCACAAAAACAAAAACAAAAACAAAAAAACAAAAAACTGAAAAAACACGGATTAATTTAGTTGCAACTGTATCATGTTGGCAAGTGACAGTGTCAAGGCTTCATGATACTCACTTTAGTGAATACATACAGCACTTTTGCTCAAGGCACTTCAGAAAACGAGTGTATTTCCTTGGGAAAGCAACCTGAATTATCTTCTGTTTAATCACTCAGGAGTTTGACCTACTGTGATTACTGTGCTGTATTCTAGGAAGGGCTGATAGCATCTTTTAACATTATGGAACCCTTCTGGAGCAAAGTCCCAGTTTCTGGTGGCAAACACTATCTATTAGGTAAAGTTTCCCCTTCTGTGTCTCTGTAACAAGCTGAGTTTGTCCTGCCAAATGTGAGGCAACATGAGATGGCCAAATCTGAGAAAGATGGCAGGAAAAACACAGCGTTTGGTTCTTGATGTCTCTAGTCTTGCAGGTACAAAGCAGGAGGTTTATTTCCATCATTCATTACGGGGTAACTTGACCCTTGCTGTGTTGAGTTGATTCTGTGATGCCAGTGAATCAGCTTTGTTCATTGATTAGAATGATGTTTAGGAAAAATTTCTTCCTGGAAAGGGTTGTCCAGCCCAGGCACAGCTGCCCAGGGCAGTGGTGGAGTCTGGAGGGATTTAAAAGCTGTGTGGATGTGGCTCTTGGGGACATGGTTTAGTGGTGGGAGAATGGTCGAACTTTGTGATTGCAGAGGGCTTTTCCAACTTGAATGGTTCTGGGATTCCATGATTCTACTCCTGCCTGCCCTGCTTTCTCTGATTTGGTGCTCTATGAAACTATCAAATGGAAACAGGAGACTGTTCTTCTCCCTGCACCATGATTTATGGGTGAGATCAGCCCAAGGAAGTATTAACTGGAGTGGCTGGAACAGGATATGGGGTTTTAGCTGCTCCTAATGAATAGCCTTTCTCCAAGAGGGCTCATGGCTGATGCACTTGGAGCCAAGCCCAAGAACCGCCAGATCTGGTGGCAGAAAACCAACTGCCAGCTCGATCAAGAGAGGGCATTTCCTCCTCTTGGGCAGTTTCCAACCTGAGGCAATTCACAACTCCGCCACTAAGGCCCCTGAAGTGCAACATTTATTTTTACCCCCTCCAGTAGCTGGAAATAAAATTTAAACAAAAAAAAAAATTTACAAGGGATTCCTGCTGAAAGAAATCCCTGCACCACACAAGTCCAAGCCACCTTTCCTTTTCCCGTTGTTCACAGTGAGAATATTGATGGCATTCAGTTATGGAAGATCAGCAGGAGATAGGGAATACAGCACTGGCCCCAGACAGCTCTCTCCAACACAAATCTGCCTGAGAAATGTGCCTGGAGCTGTAGGAAGATGGGATTATTGGTGCCACTTGGGTTCAGGACCTGGAATCAGACCTGCTCCTCTTGTGTTCAGGAGTTTGTCTATTTATCATGGTTAATGGGAACTGTATTTCCCTCAGTGAGTCAAAGGCTGGAACAAATCACAGGGGTTTTCCTGCCTGATCTCCTGAACTAAAGAACTCCTGGCTGTATTTCCCTGAAAGGCTCTTCCAATGTAAGGCTGAAAGTGCTGAGAAGCCCAAGAGCCAGGCTGCAAACCTTCCAAAAATGTCCATGCTGGGAAAAAAAACCAGCCATCTGGAAGCCCTGCAAGAGATTTCCAATTAAAGGATCAATTATGCAAACACTGTGCAGGAAACAGCCCCCACTACACAAGAATCCTGTCCCAGACTTTGCTGGAAGGGCTGTGCCAGAGCTCAGTTCAGGAGACATAGACAAGACCTTGGTGAAAGCATTTAGGTGGGGAAAAGATTAAAAAAGAAGCTTGTTTAGAGGGAAATTCATATCCTAAGCCTAAAACTGATGGTTTGTAGCATAGAGACAGGGAGGAATGGGGGTATCTTTGTGGGAGTGAGGCAAGAGGGGGTTGGGCAGCAGGACCAGGAAAGGGACAGGAATCTCCCCTGCAGCAGGACGATGGTGTGGAGCCAGGCATTGCTGAGGGGAGGATATCACCAGCACAGTTTGTGTCACATCTCATCCCTGGCTGTTTTCCAGCTGCAAATTTCCTCAGACCAGCTTCACAAATCACTGAGAAACAGCTCATGAGTAATGATAGGGGTCACAGAGGGCACTGACCCCAAAATCCAGAGACTCAGTTTTGAGCCCCTATGTCACCAGATGAAGCTGGCAAAGGTGTTTTTTCTTGCCCTCTCACCTGAGTCCCAGACAGGACCCCTGACTCGTGTATTCCCATATGTTCCCAAAAATGCGACTTGGAAGGGCATGGGCCACACACACACACCCCCCACAGCAGTGGTGACACCATCAGGTGCTTCTTGTCCTGGTTTGAGAGCAGAGGGCTTGGGTTCAGGGCAGCTTCCAGCTCTTGAACCTCAGCCCCTGACAACTTCTCTTAGAGGTACTTGTCAAACTGCACAAGTTTTTCAGGCGTGGTCTATTTCTGTTCCCAGGGTCCCTTCCTTAGGAATTATCTGGAAAGCTGTGAGGATGCAGTGTGAAGTCCAGCTGGCAGCCAGCTACGGGCTTGTGGGGATTTGGGGAAACAAAACACAGGGACTTTACATCACAGTTTGTTTTCTGTGTATTCCTCACTCAGAGAAGAGCATAGAATGATTTGGCCTCTACCTTAAATACCATCCAGTTCCAACCCCCTGCTCTCCCCATGGGCAGGGACACCTTCCACTATCTGAGGTTGCTCCAAGCCCCGTTCAACCTGGCCTTGGACACTTCCAGGGATGGGGCAGCCACAGCTTCTCTGGGCACCCTGTGCCAGGGCCTCCCCACCCTCACAGTAATGAAAAAGAGGAAGAAGGAGCAAAGCACAGCATTTTCCGAATATTGCATCTCTCCCTTTCTTCTGCCTTGCAAAAACCGGATTATTTGGGATTAAATCACGCTATGCTTCACTTCCAGTAACACCACACAGTTGCAGCACTCCAGGGCTCTTTGCAGACTGATCTATCCAAGATCTTTAATGATGCACAAGCCCATTACTCATGTGCTTCAGACTCTTCTGTGTCAGGGGCTGTACAAACAGTAGTATTATTTCTAGACTGGAGGAGCTCAAACTAGTGCACCCAGATGGATGTGGGAGGCAGGAGAGGACCCAGTAGTATCTGCATGCAGGCAGACTGCAGTTTTGCCAGCATTTAGGGAGTAGGGAATAGTGCTACAGGTATTAGCAGATAGCTTCTGCTCTTCTGGAAAAGCCACTCAGGAGAAGGGAACAATTCCCACTCTATCTGATCACCTCCCTCGCCACTGCCCTCCCTCCCTGGGTCCCCTTCCCTGAACACCTCCTNTACAGATATTAGCAGATACCTGCTCTTCTGGAAAAGCCACTCAGGAGAAGGGAACAATTCCCACTCTATCTGATCACCTCCCTCGCCACTGCCCTCCCTCCCTGGGTCCCCTTCCCTGAACACCTCCTGACCAGTGCCTCCCTTCTCACCCATGGCTCAGATAAACAAGGAAAGTAATAAATTCTGGTGTGCAGGTAGACAAAGAAATCAGGACCAGGCTCACAGGTGAAGTTTTCTGTTGTCTATGAGCAGGCGAAGGTCTCAGCTCCCATTATTGTCCATGCCTACAGAGCTTGATTGCTAACCAGGTTTGGATTGCAATTTGCTTCCCACATAGTGACAATATCCCACGTAGTGACAATAAGGTGTTGGACAGGGTGGTGGTGCACACAAAGCTTGTCCCATCACAGCTTTAGGTCTTTGCCCACCTGCTAAGGCTGAGATGTGAGAACCAGCTCAGAAACACACAAGGCCAGGTTGGATGGAGCTCAGAACAGCCTGGAAGGTGTTCCCGTCCATGGCAGGGAGTTGGAACTGGATGATCTTTAAGGTTTCTTGCAACCCAAACCATTCCACGATTCCATGATTTTATAACACATGTGATGCTCAGACTCTTCCTGGGATTCATTAGCATCCCTTAACGACCCCAGTGAGCTCCTGCTCTCCTACAGGAAGGATCCATGAACTTCCCCCAAAGGTCAGGGGAACGAGGACGTGGGCGGTTTTCATTTTCCTGCTGTAGCAACAGGGCAAGGGAAAGTATTTACATTCAAAACAGAACTTTCCCAGTGTCTGAGGCTGTTGGAGTCAAAGGCAGCGAGGGAAGGGGGCTGAGTAGAGAGTGTTTACATTGAATGGGGCCATCAGCCTGTCAGGATGTATTCCACACATTCAGCTGGAAAAGGTCTGTTCCTTCCCTGTGTACTCTTGCTGCACACCCCTCAGCATGCACTTAGAGAAACCACAGGTGATTAAATTAACAGCCTAACGTATGGAACAAAAATAATTTGCTCCAAAACCAAGCATTTACTCTTCAAAGCACAACTGGGTGACTCACAGCAGAATTCAGAGCAGCCACTGGAGAGCAACACTGCAGAAATGTGATCACGTCTGCCATCCCACCGAGTGCATTGGCAATCCCTCAGGTGCCTTCTTCCTTCATCATCTTCTCCCCGCTCTTCCTGATTCTCCTCCTGTTTGCACCCTTCTGTAGCTCTGGTGGCAAATACCCTGGGCAGCTGCCACTGTTTTGAGAAAGGATTGACTGCCACTGCAGATCCCCATGGATGAACTGTGATCCCATTCAAAATCACTTGAGCTTCATGTGTGTCCCAGTCCCTGAACCTCTGCTGTCATGCCTTTGGAGAGGCCATTCTGGATCTTATTGCATCCACTTCTTGGAGACTTCATTGTTTGCAGCGGGAACATATCTGTGTCTCCTTGAAAAGTAGTTAGTTTTGTGTCCATGTCATCCTCCTTAAGTAGTTATAATCTTTCCTTGGATTTCACCCTTCTGGCAGAAACCTGCTCAGAGGTCTTCTTCCCCTGTAGCCTCTTTTTGTTGCATTGAACCAGCTAAAATTCATCCCACTTAATTAATTGTTTTTGCCTTTACCATCCATGTTCCCCAGTAAATCCATCCATCTGGATTTACTCCCCTTCAGATCACTGAGGGTTTGGATGCTTTGGGAGACCAACCTTGTCCTTTACACTCAAACTCTTGAAGATGCACCAGGCAAATGGGTGTCTGGGCAAGCAGTTCTGTGTGGTGACAACCCTGATGTCCCTGTTAGGAGTGGTCCTGACAGATCACACTTCCCACCTGGAGAAGAGACGGAGACGAGATGGAGAAGACAACCACTGGGCTGTGCTGGTGGATGTCCCCTGTGATTGCCTCAGTGCATGCCATGCAGCTTGGTGCTCTGCCTCTTGAGTTGGGTTTGGACTCTTCTGGGTCATGCCACAGAGTTCTCCAAGGAAAAGTGCCTAAAAAATAAATGGCTGCTACCTGCCATTCCCAGGTTCACGCTCAGGATTGTACCACAGGGTTTGCTTCACAAGCCCATCTCTTTCACTGTTTTGTTTCATAAGGGACTTTCCAAAGGACCTTTCTTCCAAACTCAGCTGGAAAAATCTCCCCAGGTCACTGGAGGGGTCACACCTCAAAGCCCCGAGGTCCCCATCTGGCAGTGCTGCAATGTGGATTAAGAAATGCTGCTCCACTGCCAGATGTGAGTCATCCTCCCTCTCCAGCCCTGCCTGGTGGTCACCATGGGGCCTGGGTCAAGCACCTCAGGAAAATGGTCTGGGGAAGCCTGTTTTCCTATCTCTGTATCTCCTATCTCTTGACACTTCCAAATGCCTTCCTCTCACTCTTCTCCTTCTGTTGCCCAGGAGGGACTGCATTTCAAGTTCACAGGGGACCAAGGAACCTTTATTTTATTCTAAATTACGTAATCAAGGAGGCAGTTCTACCACACACTTGGAAAAGGTGTCAGAGTCCATGAGACGTCACTTTGCTTGTGAGGAGACAGAGGGACTGAGCCAGCCATAGGTGAGAAAACCCTCTCCAGGGGTCAGGCAGGCACCCAGGCCATGCTCTGGGGACTTTTAATGGCTCTGCAAAGTCAGACACTTTAGATGTCTGCACTGGGGTCACCACTGTGGTCATTGTGATACCTGTAGAGATCCTTGTACCCAGAGATTGTTTCTTTCCTTCACAGGGATGAATCCTTCCTCCTTGTGTGGCTGTTGGTCTCCACCCCACTCTGAATGTCACTTTTTTTTTGTCTCGGTTCTGCTGCTTCTGGGCTGGTCACTCAGAAGAGTTTCAGCACTAGCAAATTTTCCCTTATTTTCATCCTCTCCTAGGTTATCCTTATTGCTTCTTGCTCCATTTCACTCCCTGCATGAAACAAAAACACAATGGCAGGTTTTGACAGGTAAACTGGAATTTGGGTCCTGCAGATTTTAGCAGAAATCACCAAGGCTGACATCAGTGCTAAGACATCTATTACTCCAAATACTGGCACGGAGTAAAACCCATCCCACTAGACAGATGTTTCCATTAAATTTGGGAATGTCTGCAAAACCACTCAGAAGAGGCCTACAAATGAAAAGCAAACTGAGCTGTTTATTGCCATTAACAAACAGAGAAAAAAAAACAACCCAAACAAACAGCAAAACAACAGAGAATGCAAGAATGTGATCATTTGGGAACAATTCATTATTTGTTATTCCTACTAATAAAATGTATTTGGACTGCAGTTGCATCCAGGAACATGTGTGTAGGAGCTGGAATTCCTATTGTAAAATGGTGATTTCTCACTCTAAAGATCTTACTGCCTTGTTTTTGTGAGTTTAACTGTGCAAATCATTGACCTCTGGGCACCATTAGGTTGTGGAGCTACCACAAGTGGCCCACAAGAGATGCACTGAAGAATATCAAGCATTAAAATGTGTATGTTCACAATGAAAAGTTGGATAATGAGGTTGTGGAATCACCCAAGGGTGATCCAGAAGGTTGATAATGGTCCTTTATCAACAGATTTAGGATCTAGTGAGAGAAGAGTTGGGCCAACAAAAGAAAATTAAAATCTCTTCTTCAAATTGACCCACAGTGTCCTATTTCCTCTTGAGTTTTGATTAGATTTGGTTTGGTTTCTAAACTTAAATGTAAGCAAATTTTAATATAAAGTATATTGGCATGTGTGTTCCTCCCTATCCCAAAAGAAAAGTTTTGCTTAAAAAAGTTTCAATATTGAAACTTTGGCTTTGTTTTCCAAATCCTCTCTTCCTCCCTCGTCTGCTTTGGCCAAAATTGTTTAACAAGTTTTCTCCACATGAAAATTTGTTTTTATCTCCTCCAATCTGTGAATGAAAGAGACAACCAATTAATTTATGCCCTGATATCATCAGATGTCTTTTTTTCTGGCAGAGAATGGTGTCAGGAGAGACATCCTGGCACAGCCTGGAAAGCTCTTGGGAACCTCCATGTATAAAATGATCAAGAAAGTTGTATAATAAAGCAGACATGTTATTGCTATGAACAGCTATGATATTTGTTGGTTGTACCCATTTTTTGGATTCCCTTTGTAGAACAAATCCCAGGCTGAAAGACACCATTGTTGCTCTGTATATCCCAAAAGCCACTTTTAGGGGAGCAAGTGGCCACTTTCAAAGAGAAACCATGGCCCATTAGCAGTGGCAGAGAGTGAGAAAGGGCATCACCCAGCCCTTAAAAACTAATACCCCTTGAGCTATCCCAAAATCCAGTCAGGAGAGGTCACTTTGACATGGTCAGGCTGCAAGTTTCATTGCACTTGGCCATGGGAGCATCACCGAGAGTCAGGCACCAGGTCAGGCCCAGCCACAGGGACAGATCCCTCCCAGTGTTACCTCCAAATCCCTCTCTGGTGCTCTGGGCATGGATGGTATCACCTGCACCTCCTCAAGCTGGCCAGAGCTGGGACAGCCGTGCCCCAAGGGATGAGGAACAAGGGCGGGTTCATGACCAGGGAGATTCCCAGGCTGAGGACCAAGTCACTCCTGACAGTCTGCAGGGCCAGCCCGTAACTTGGACTGTTTCCTCTCTCTCAGTGGGAGCATCCAGGGATTTCTCAATTCCAGGACATCAAAGAGGAGATTACAACCAGCTGTCTCACAGACCTAATTGATAGCAGGCCTCTTTATTCCACAGGGAGGTCTCTGAGGGAACCAAGCCAAGGAAGGTCGAAAGGAATGAGCAAATGATCATGGATGTTCCAGGGTGTGAGGAGGGCAGAGACCACCTTCATCCCATGGTCTCCTCCAGGGAGCAATCTCCCTGCTGGTCCAATCCCTCTCCCTTCCCTGAGGACAGAGTCCATCAGTGGACTCTGGATTGATTTGTCACTCAAGGGAATATCTTATGTCAGACAACATCTTCATCTTGTTTATGCAGCCCAGTGCAAGGGCAGGGCAGGATGTCAGTACAGGCTGGGGGGTGGAGGGAGAGCAGCCCTTGGAGTACTGGTAGATGGACATCTGGACATGACACAGCAATGTGTGTCCACAGCTGGGAAAGCCGACGGTGTCCTGGGCTGATCCCCCGGCGTGGGCAGCAGGAGGGGGGGGGATTCCTCTCTTCTGCCCTGCTCAGGTGAGACCCCACCGGCAGAGCTGCCTCCAGCCCTGGGGCCAACAGCACAAGGATGTGGCGCTGCTGGAAAAAGTCCAGCGGAGGCCACGGAGATGCTCTGAGGGCTGGAGCCCCTCTGCTCTGGAGCCAGGCTGGGAGAGCTGGGGGTGTTCATCTGGAGAAGAGAAGGAACCAGGGATGCCTTAGAGCCCCTTCCAGAGCCTAAATAGGGCTCTTAAGATGGAGAGAGGCTTTTTACCAGGGCCTGTAGTGACAGGACAAGGGGCAACAATTGTAAACTAAAAGAGAGTAGGCTGAGATTGGGCTTAAGGGCAAATTTTTTTACAATGAGGATGATGAGGCCCTGGCACAGTTTGCCCAGAGAAACTGTGGCTACCCCATCCCTAGAAGTGTCCATTTGTCAAGGCATGATTTGATCTTCTCCAGTAACCGGTAGAACTTTCTTCCAACAGAAAGTGAAATTGGGTAGAAGCATTTTGTCCTCCTTTTTCATCAGAGACCAAACGAATAAGAGACTCAATTTCCCATTCCTCATAGCACTTCTGTACTTCCAAGTCAGTAGCAAACTTGGTGCCTCATCCAGCATGGCTGGGGAGGGAAATGTTGGCTTTTAGAGCAGCCAGGAGTGCAGGGCTGAAATGTCTGGTGGCATCCACGCTGCTGCAAAGCACAAACCTGCCTCCATTTGCATTTTCAAGCCTGAAAATGGCTATTCCAGATCCAAAATTGGCAGTGTAGCTGCCTGCAGGTGATTGATTGCATCTCTTGCATTAAATTGCTGGGAAATGGCGCTTTATATATGTGAAGAAGGAGTTAGAAAAAAAGAAGAAAAACCATTAGGCAGAGGTTAAAGTGGGAATGGAGAGCAGATCCATCTGTGCAACCTCTCCCCTTCTCCTTCATTGATGAGTTGTTCCAGAAGGTCCAGTGCTCCCCAGTGTCAATCCAGGCTCACCAGCAAATGCAAACTGGTCACATTTGATCTTCTTGTTGTGATATTTGGAGCATGGACTCAGCCTCCTGCACACCTGCAAAAGCACTTGCCATTCTCCTGGGTGCAGTGGGCCAAAGTAAGGGAAACATTCACGCAGAATTTCCGAGACTCCCAGGTAGCTGGTCTGGATGCTGACCAGCAGAGAAGGATTTGGTTGGGAAATGCCAGTTGGAAAACCACACAGAAATGTCCCAGGTTTAACAGCCTCCACTTCAATCACTACTTGTAGCTCCAGGGCAGCCCTTCCATGCCAAGTTTCCATGGATTTCTTACCATGCAACCATCAGAGTGAAACCTTGGCAGCTCCCCCCTAACCCGGGATTGACTCCTGGATCCAACGCCAGTAACCTGGAAGCCCTGAGGATCCTGGCTCCAGAAGGGATTTTCTTGTGCTCCAAGGCTTCCCACTACAAGTATGTTAATTTGGAGTAGTTTAAGAGACTCCAGATACCCAGATTCATAAATTCCAAGGATTGCAGGATTTTCATTGCCTGAATTCCTGTGTTACTCAGTCCAGGGAAAGCCCAGGGAATGTAGTTAGCCAAGGATTTTGCATCTTCTGTACCCTGTGGCTGTGGAAACATGGGAAAGGGGAGAGGGGAGGCTGTCCCACAGTGCAGATCCACTTAGTGGTTGTTGACTGCTGCCATGGTTGTCCCCATGGATTGACAAGTGTTTCCACATCAGCTGGTAGTTGTCAGGCTTCCAGGGATCCATCCCTTTTAGACAACCATGTGCACTGGACGTTCTTTTTAACTTTATAATTACTCAGAAATTTTCATTAATTTCTTTTTTTTTAATATCTTTTTTTAAATTATTTTTCTTCCTTTTTTTTTTTTGAAAGAAAACAAATATCAAACACTGACATTTCCCACAAACCAAGCACCTGGGTTTCCAGATAGCTCTGTTCCTGAGCATGGATTGACACGTTCTGCAAGAATCAAGTCTTAAAAATTCCATCTCATCACCTTAAAATCACAGGGATTTGTGCCACTGGCTTTGTGGAATTGTAGATGGCTGGGGATGGGCATTGTCTTAAGGGATGATCTTGTCCCTCCCTTGACCTCAGGTCAGAGAAAATAGATCTATAAAATGAGCATGTGGTAAAGTATTTCCTTTAGATGGGAATGTCTGTTTGTCCTGGTGTTATGAAACTGGTTTGAGTATAGAAATCTGCTTTTTCTGCTTCATGTAATCCAGGCAGAATCTGCATCACTACAAGTCACTTCTGAATGGGTTATCACTGAGGAAAAAGCTCTTCCACCCAACAGATGTCAAGTATAGAGTGTGTGACATAAATTCACCCAAAATCCAAGTCCTGATTAATACTTCAGCCTTTGCTGCCTCCTTTCTCCCAAAAGCCCCATTGCCCCAGTCTTGTAACCAACTTTCTTTATCCCAGACTGCCCTACACACAACACACACATCCTCACCTAGGGTGTGAGGTGGCTGAGAGTGTGGTTTTCCAGCAGATTAATTTTCAAAGGAGTACAGATTATCTCATGTGTAGGTTAAATGCATGAACCCATGGTATATGTTATTCAGAAGTAATAATTTATCTTTACAAAAGATTAGATACCAAGCCTGATTTTTTTTTCTTTTTTTTTACTGTTGGTGAATATTGTTACTTGTTAAAAATACAGTGTCATTCATGGGATGCTGGAGTTTTGCCACCCTCAACCATGGCATGCTTCGCTGTACCTTGATTGATTTAGTGACTTATAAAAAGCTTCAAATTTCTGACCAGACACTTGGAACCCAATGGGAGAGTGTTTTTTGCAGAGAAAACCTGGTTCACCACATTTTCAGCAGTGGTTGGACCAGATACTTCCAGAGATCCCCAAACTCACTTCTTGTTTTATGTCTCTAAAATCAGATCTGACTGGAAAGCCATATAAATCTGTGAAGCTGTAATTCACCTAGTTTGTCATACTTCAACTATTCCAATCTCAGTCTTTTCTTCCAGCATGTGAGGCCCATATCATTAGATGGGCGATGCCCAGCTACGTCTCTAAATTTCTAAGTGTCTATAACAGTAAATTAAAAGGCTGGGAAGTTCCCAGATGCTGAAACCAGCTGGCAGATGACAACCTTCACCTCGGCCAGTGAACCCTCTCAGCCTTCCAAACAGGGTGGCTGTGTGCAAGCCACCTGCTGGGCATGGACCTTGGGAGTTCCTCTCCCACACTATTCCTTGTGCTGGCTGCACAGGCCAAGTTCATTCCATTTTGCTTTCATGGAAGGGTTTGTTACAATGGTGGGGATGTTCTTAGTCAAGCTTCAAGCTGACAGCAAAGATGCAGCTGGGGGAAACTGGCCTGGCAGTGATGCTCCAGAAGAGAGGAGCACGTGTCCAGGCATTTACACGGGTGGTAGGTACTTAAACCCTCATTCTCCTGCATGCTGGGATGGGGCATCATGTTTTCATTTAAGATGTTTTGGGATGTCCCAGCCAGAGCCAATTTCTGTTCCAGCAAGCTGCAGGTCCTGTGTCACAGTTTCCAGCCCCATGTGAAAGTTTTGGATGTCCTGTGTCTTGCCAAGCAGCACGAGGCACCTCTGTTTGAGCATTAGGTTTGAGCCTGCCACTCACAGGTAGATAATTAAATGTAGTGTCAATTTGTGAGATGAATCCTACCCTTGAAAATCCCGATAATCTGGGTCCCAGCTGTTCTGGCTCATTGAAATCATCTCTCTTATGCTCCCTCTCTGTGGATTTCCTACTTTTTCAATAGTTTGTTTCAGTCCAACCACAATGATTAACAAAGATTAGTACTGTGCAAATATTTTGCCCACCCTCTTCATACCACAACCTGCATTCATTTCAACAACTCCACCTTCAAGTGAGCCTTGGCTTCATGTGTGTGCCTTGATGGACACTGTGCAAGTCTCTTGCTTCTCCTGTTCTTTGCCGTAAGAGGTAACTGGGATCCATGGAGCCTATCCCTGTTTTAAATGGATGTGCCACTAAGGAAGGACTCTGAGCTGACATTCCCATTTCTTTACCAGATTAGGACTGACATGCCAGTCTTTTCATTTGTCCATGTTTTTGCCTGTGCCTTCAAGGCCATGTCCGCTGAACAGCTTGCAGCTTTGCTTTCCAGAAGAGAGTTTTCTTGGATTCAGGATCAGTCCAGGCTCAATTTCATGCCTGGCAAGGAGCTCCTCCTTTTCTGCTCAGACAAGGACTTAATGGTATTAGGCAGGGTATTGATATTCTGTATCTACTTTTAAGAGGTATTAAAGATGTTATCAGACCAGGACAAGAACAACTGAACTAATCTGGGCTGTCAAACTTGGAGGACAGCAGAAAAAAAATACACCTGGACAAACTCATCCCTAGAAATTAGTCATTGGGCAGCCACATGGTTGTGTGCAGTTTGGGACTAAATAAGCACTGTGTTCATGGAAAATTCATCAGTGGAGTGGAGTGATTTGGGCCTTCCAAATGTAACAGGAGGATCCAAAAAACACTCAGGGGTGCAAGGGAAAGCATCACCTCCAGATATCCAAGGTTAAAGGCAGAAATGCCAAATCTCAAATATTCTCTGTGGTTTGGTGCCCATAAACAGGAACAGGAGCCCAGACACCTTTTTCTTCACCCCAACACACACAGAGGCACATCCAGATTTTAAGAGCTTGGTTCAGTTAGAAAAGCAATGTTTTTTTAAACAGCAGAAGAGTTATGTGGTTGCAAAGAGTAATTACTGCCCAGTTCCCAGCTACCTTGGGTCATGCACTCTGGAATTCAGAATCCAAGTGATGCTGTGTGGCCTGGTGAATAACTGGGAGAAGCATCCGTTGGCATATGGAAGAGCTGGGATCAGGGGACTTAAGTGCTCTCCTCTAGAGACAGATGGCAGAAGGTCACTTTGTGTGTCATCAGGCTTAGTCCAACATCCAGGTATGCTGGGAATAAACTACATTTATTAAGGCAGTCCCCAGGAATGGTGGCTTGGAGGCACCAGAGACACAGGGCCGGGCCAGGCCTTGCGAAGCCTCTTAGAGCTGCAGCTGGCTCCTCAGCTCAACAGTCGGTGTGTGGCTTTTCACAGCCTCGTGTATCCCCTTTCCAGCCATCCGGGATGGGTCTGGCCCTGCAGTTCCAGCTGGAGAGTTGGCACTGAGGAATGTGTGTTTGTTGGCCTGCAGTGCCGTTGAAGATATTTCCTGAAAGAGAGCCATCTCTTCCTCTCCTAGCCTTGTGCTGACGTGCTTCCCAGGGACATCAGTCTCAGGTCCCAGGCACTGCTTTTCCACACTCACATTCAGATTTTCAGCCCATTTTTCTAGATCACATAATTGGCATCCTGGCCATTTTGTCAGAGATATTTTTTTATTTTATTATTTTGTAAATATTAATTTTATTTTGGAAAGTGGAGCAGCTCCAGCTCTCCAGTGTGACCAAGGAGAGCAGTCAGGTTTTGAAGGAACCATCCCTCAAGGATTTCCCTCAGCACCTCTCAGTGAGAGGTCCAGGGGACATTCATCCCACCCAAGTCACAGAGGAGAGCAGCCCCATCTCATTTGGGCCTGCAGAAGGGGAGGGGACCCCTCAAAGACAGAAATAAAGTGGTGATCACTGAAAAATCACACTTGCAGTTAGGACAAAATATTATTCCAGGTGTTTTTGTGCTGCAGTCATGGGTTTTGAGAACTTCTTATGAGAAAATCCCTATCACCTACAAGGTATCTGACACCTGGAGTCAAAGGACTTAGTTAAGGTGGAAAAAGCCACAGTGACGGTGTCCCTTTGCACGGATCTACATGTGTACATATGGAAGGGACAAATACATTCACCCTGAGAGACATCTGGGGACAGTTTCCTTGCTTTCTCTGTGACTTATCTTCATGGGGCGCAGATATCCTCCTTGAGGGAAAACATGAAAACTTAGCAAAAAGCCAAGGAAATATGAGGAGCACACCTTAAGGAGAGGAATCTTGCGGAGGGAATGGAGAAACAAGGCGATCCCCTATCCACCAGCAGGAGAATTAATGCCTGGTGATGGGAGCACCGGGATGTAAAACCTCCCAGCTCCCCGTGCTGAAACTTGCAGGACTCCAATGCCCCTGGCAGAGTTTGCCAAACGCTTGCAGGCAGGGCTGCCCTGGGTTTGATTTTCCTCACTGGGGCATGGCCAGGGATGAGTGTGTGTCCTTTGGCACCTGTCCCTGGGAGAGTGAGACATCACTACAGGGAGCACAGGAGAGTCAATGGCAGAGGCTGTTTGCTTGCCACAACAGAGAACAGGGAGTATCTTGATGGGGATTTTCAGACAGTCTTCCCAGAGAAAGCTTTAGGTGTAAGAAGGAGAAGGGAGATACTTATTTTAATGAGCCTTTTCGGCTGTTTGAGGGTTTTTACTTCTCTTGATCTTGGTTATACATGTTCTGCTGGACTGCAAAGGGAAATCTCACAGATGAGGAGAAGGGCCTGTTATTAGAAAAGCTCTTTTTCATGATGTTTTACATAAAGACATCTTCTCTTCCAGCTCCTTTGGGGGTCCTTAGAACCACTTCCAGATGGGCTGTGTGCCCCACAAGTACAAGGCAGTATCAGCAGTCAGATATCAAGCAGCACAAGGACACCCCAGGCTACCCCCTCCAGCTGTCCCCAGAGTTGTAGAGCAGTTTTAGCATCTCAGGATCATCACAGAATGGTCTGGGTTGGAGAGGACCTCAAAGATCATCTCATTCCATGGGCAGGGACACCTTCCACTATCCCAGATTGCTCTGAGCCTCGTCCAACCTGGCCTTGGACACTTCCAGGGATGGGGCAGCCACAGCTTCTCTGGGCAACCTGTGCCAGGGCCTCACCACCCTCACAGGGAAGAATTCCTTCCAGATATCAAATCTACCCTCAATGTCACACATTGATTTCCTCAGGAGCACAAAAAGAAATGGAGCTTTAATGTTGCTGGGACCTGAATGACTGCTCACAGCTGGCTCAGGGCTCTGCTCGTGGCATTCACAAGGTCCTTGCAGACCTTGACATCTGTGTCAGCAAGAGGCAGCATCTTTCTTAGAGAGGAAGGGCCCAGGAAGGTCTCTGCAGTGCTTATTTCTTCCCAGCTTTATTTGCTCCGGATAATTACTTGCACACCAAAGGATAATTGTGCTGTGTGTGTGAGTGTGGAGAGACCAACTGCTCTCAAATATCAACAGTGTAGCTCATTGTAATTAATTAAATGTTGACATGGTCCCCAACAAGCAAAACCTTGGTTATACTCAAATTAAAACCCTTGACACCCTTGCTTGACTCATTGTCAGTGCCTCCAAGTGCAATCAAATGCATATAAATTTAGACATCACAGCACACGTGGAACACGGGGAAAGATCTTACAGCAGGGAATAAAGGTCACTGCTATTCCTCATTAAAGCAGTTTCTGAAGCAGACAAACTGTTTCCTAAATAGTTCTTGCCCTTATCATGTCTGAAGTTCCTCTGTGTCAGGATAATTTCTACAATTCTTCTATATTCAACACCTACCTCATTTTGGGATGGAGTTTGCATGGCCTGAAGGGACTGCTCCGACTGCCTACAGCAATTCACAGACACCTGCAGCCCTAAGCCCCTCATTCAATAATTTCCTCAACTCCCCCATAACTCAAAACCAGTTTTCTCTTTGGAGAGACACTCAGCATTGACTCAGGACTGCAAATAACAGAGAACCCATGCCTCTAGTTATGCTTTTCCCAGTTGTTTTATGTCCTTACTGTTACAGATGACTGCTTTCTTTCCAGAGTAAATTTATCTAGCTAGAACTTCAAGTCATTAAATTTTTCTACCCGTCTTGGCTAGATTAAAGATATGTTTGCTGTCAGAAACAGCATCTCCTGTATTTCACCACAATGCATGAGCAAGTTTTCCTCAGTTTGTCCTGGATAATGCAGATAAACACCTTTAATCTCATGGTCTAAATCAAGTTTTCCAGACCTTTGTGTTGCCTTGTAGAGCTCCTCAGAGCATTTTCTGCTTCCTTGGCCTCTTTTCCACTCTGTGGGCACAGAAGAGGGACATGATTTTCCATACGAACAACCTCCATTTTTTCAGTCTTCCTTGGTCTGGTTCATCTGTTCCTGCTCTTGGCTTTTCTATGGCCTGAGCTTGAGTTATTATTCATTCTCTATGACATGTTGCTCCCAGGTGGATCACACAGGCCTTTTTGCCAACAGCTTTGACAGCCATTCTGTGAGGGAGGTAAGAGCAAGTCATCAGCTCGTTCCTGGAAGGAAAAATATTCCTCCGAGGAATCATTTAACCAAAATATTCCCACGTGCTACTGTTCAGAGTGAGCACAGTGCTGATCTAGAACTGACATTATTGCTAATATATGCAATACTGGGGTTGATACTGGGAGCCCTCATGTTCAGAAGATATTTTCATGCTTAATGCCCACGAGTTTAGTGAGAGTTCAATGTGTAACTACCTTAAAAATCTGTGCTATGACCTTTATATCAGGGATCATGACATGGCTCATCTTCACACAATAGTACAAGATATTTCTCTTTAGTTACAAGCAAGTTGATAATATTGAAGAAGCATTTCACTGGTGTTGTCTGAGACAGATGGCTTCAGTGGCCAGGGAATTTGCTCTTTTCAGTGTTTTGAGTATCTGGAGGCAACTTGTAGGGGATCTGCGCTGAAGGCAAGCTCAGTTCTGCCTCACAGCAAGTGTAAAGTCTCCTTACCCAGCCTTAAATTCATCACACAAAGACAAGACTGAACAACTCTGTTTGAAGATCTTCTGACCAAGACATCCTGGAGACCCCTTGGGACCTCCCAGGCTCCCCAGGCTACCCAACACTGTTCAGAGTTCAGGCAGCAGTGCTGGTGGAAGTGCGCAGGCAGAGCCAGTTATATGTGACATGTTATTTTTTTCCCTTGAAATAAAAACCCATCAAAGTCTCTTAAGAGAGAGGTGGCAAGTCAGGAACTAGTTGGTGATGATGGGAAAAAGAGAAGTTAATAATTTCCTGGGATGATTCCTTTCTTGTCAGGGGCTGTCCACAAAAAGCACTTTCTCAAGGAGGGGTTGAAAGCCTACCTGGAGTCACTTCCCTGGAATGAGAAGTAAATATGCAAAATTAGCATATCCAAGAGCTAATTAGGAGTCAAGGCCATATCAAGGCAGGGAGTGCACCCCATGTCTGGTATTTCTGAGCAGTGAGTGAAGAGCACGGGAGGCAAAGAGACTTGTTTATGTAACAAAAAGTGAAAGAGAGGAAGCCAGAGATCTCATGGGAGATACTCAAAGTGCCATGAAAATGGAATGCAAATCTTCATCTTTTCCCTTCAAGTTCAGAAATTAAAAAATAAATAGACATAGGGCTGAGATGGAGCAGGAAGCATGTCAATGGAGAGGGAGCCTCATTACCATAATGAGACACTTTGAGACACTCATCTCTTCTCAGCAGAGATCCCATTGCCCTGTGCAGGCATTTAAACCAGGCGAATGCAGCGTGGTTTTTGCATTCCCTCTCCTTAAAACTCCCTATGCTGTAAAGTTTAAACAAAACCACCATGACGGGATGGTTAGTCTGCTCCCATGTTTCTTGGTTCTTCCCAGCATGGTCTTTGTGCTTGTCCCAGGCTCAGCTCTATGGATAAGACAACCAGGCAGCCAGTTTTGGCCTCTTGTATCAAAAATTGTGGCTTAAGTGCATCTTTGCTGAATAACCAAGTAGGGACAATCTGGTCTAGTGGTGGCATCCTTGCCCATGACAGGGGGTTGGAACAAGGTGATCTTTAAGTTCCTTTCCAACCCAAACCATTCCACAGACTGGGTACAGATGACATGACCCTCCCTATAGAGATGGGGGAAAGGACAGGGTAAGAGGGATCTTTCACAGGCAATCAATGCAGCATTTCTCAGGAGAATGTATCCCTTCAAGTTAAGGGCTTCAGGAACTGTTGGGAGTGATGAGGATGTTGTTATCTCACCACTCCTGATATATTTTTGTAGCTATGTTCCACTCACCCATTGTTTTCTGAGAGGGGGAAAAAATGTCTCTTTTTGAAGGGCAATGTTTTCAGAGGTTCATATCAGCTGAAAAATGTCTTCCAGGACTGGGGAGAGACAGACCAACTCTCTGCTATCTCCCCTGAATGTTTCCAGGTTGGAGGAAAAGACGGAAATATGCTGTGTGGGGTTTTTTTAAGCTTCTCTTCTTGCCGCAGAAAAAAACATAAAGAAAGAGAAAGTGAGCAATGAGAAACTGTGGATTTTTCCATGCAAACTAAAGCCAAAAGGGCCGTGCCTTGGAGCTGAGTGCGGAAACAGGGCAGGCGTTGGAGGATTTTCCCCTCCAAGACTGAAAAGAAATAAGAAGCTGGCTGGTCTGGAATAACCACTCCTGAGCCTGTGAAACCAGCGGCAATTTTTCATCAGAGCTGAAAATATCCACCTCTCCCATCCTTTTTTTCCCCCCCACCCTTTCCTCCGTGACGCCGCAGCCGCAGGTCCGGCGGCGTGGCTCTCTGGAGGATGCTGTCCAGCGTCCCTCGGTGCCAGGAGGGGACACAGCTGCAATGCCAGGCTCCGTGGCCAGTGACGTCCTGTCTGCCCAGTTCTGATATAAACAGCGAGCCCTCGGGACTGGCACGGTGGGAACGTGCTGAGGAAGCTCCCACACTTCCCCTTGGTGCCGTGTTTTCCCAACATCCCACCACTGGCAAGTTCTCCCTGGCACTCCCAGCAATCAGCCGCCAACCACGGTGACCCTCCCACTGTGACGTCCTCCCAGGTCAGTGGTGTCACCTGTGTTCGGGTCCTGGCAACTCTCGCCCGCCCCAGGTGAGTTCTGCTCACCTTGAGCTGCAAATTGAAGTCAGGACTCTCACGTTTTGCTCTGGGTACAATTTTTTTTCCTGAGTTGGGTTGGGCCCAATGAAAAATTGCCCTTTTCCTTTGTGCAGCTCAGATCTGGCCTCGCTGTACATAAAATGCCATGTGTTCCCAGCAGGATTCAGCCCTTCCAAGGCCTACCCTGCAGCCAAATCTGATCTACATATTTACGAGCTTGTAAACAGGACGGGGCGGGTGAGTTCACATTCTTAGAAAACCAAGTGCAGAGAAAAGAACTTCTGGGTTGGAAAAACAAAGAGTAGTCTTGGGTCCGACCCAGCAAACACAGTGGTTTTTCCAAGACTGGGATGGTTTGCTTGAGAATCATTCCCTTCTATTCCTTTTCTACAGGATTTCCCAAGCGTACCTTTTCATTTGGGAGAAATACACATTCCCAATGTTTCTGACCAGAGTGGAAGAGGCAGCTTGATAGAAAAGGGACATTTTATCTTCGAGGGAAATGGAAGCCAGACTCATGCTTGCAGTAGCCACCAAGGACCAACAGTTCCTTGCAAAGGGAGACTTAAGGAAGATTTTAAAAGGAGTTGAACAGCTGAAGGCAGTTGGAAGGCTCACAATGGAGTACCACTGTCAATAAATGCAAGAAGTAGTCTGGAAGACTAATTCCCAAACTGTGGTCTCCAGCTCTTGATGGTCCATGAAAGCTTGGTAAATGGTTCATGGAAAACCAGAGTATAAGGGAGCTAGCCAGCAAAAAATTATGAGGATTAATTATTTTTCATAGAATCACAGAATGGGTTGGGTTGCAATAGACCTTAAAAATCTCATTCCAACCCCTCTGTCACGGGCAGGGACACCTTCCACTATCCCAGGTTGCTCCAAACCTCATCCAACCTGGCCTTGGACACTTCCAGGGATGGGGCAGCCACAGCTTCTCTTGGCAACTATTTCCAGGTCCTCCTCACCTTCTGAGCAAAGAATTTCTTCCTAATAACTCATCTAAATCTCTCCTCTTTTAGTTCAAGAACATTTCCCCTCACCCTATCGCTATCTGCCCATGATGTAAAATCAATGCTTGAGGTTGGATTTTTGCCCATGAAACATTCTACCTATGGCTCACTCCTGCTGAGATGGCAGCTAGCCAGCTTGTCTGCAAATGTTTCCCTTCCCTGAGCTTGTCATCCTGGCTGTGCTTCCCAGTGGTGTGCTCAGGTGCCATCATGCAGGGAAGAGATTCCCAGGCTCGGGCGCAGGATGAGCGTCACCCTCGGGATGCTCCTGTTTGCAGAACGGAGAGCCCTGGGAATGCTCCTCTCTGAGCGAGCTCTGCACTGCCCTGGAGGGAGCTTAGCAACCCCACAAGGCCATTGTGCTCGTTCAGATCCCGAGCCAGATGGAAATTTTCTTTTTAAAGCCTGCCCCAAGCGTGTTTCCTCTGTTGGACCATCAAGGCACAAACCTCGCTGCGGTCCCTGCGGTGCTCGCTCCAACATCAGCACATGGATTCCAGTCTCCTTCCTGCTCAGACAGGACAAGGGCTCTTGACATGCAACTCAGTTACCCTGACTTTCTCCTTCTCTCAGGAGACCTTTTTCTTTCTTCATTTGCATCTGGTAAATAAGAACTTTCCTTATATCTCCCGTTGGATTTGCCAGACTGGTCAGCTTTGGCTTTTTTTTTTTTTCCTAATTTTATTTATGTCCTCATGATTCTAAGATTTGTTTTAAAGTCCCTTGTGGGGCTGGAGTCAGGCTATTATTTGTGAATCAAGGAACAGGCAGTTGGATACACATATATCTTGCCCAAGCATAAGAAACACTGCAAAAATATTACCTATAAGGGAGTCTGTATTAAAAGTCAGATGTCAAACGCCTACATCTTTTTTTTTTTTAATTTTGTGATTAATTTTGAAGTCTATCTTCCTGTTGGCCACACTTTATTTAGCACTGTCTGTGTTCTGAATCTGCTGCCTAGCCCTTCTTCTTGGAGGATGAGCCAAGCAGCTAAAAAGGCTATTCCAGGACAGGGCAGTGTTGAAGTGAGTTAATGGACAGCTTGATTTGAGGGCATCGGCTGGAATTAGATAGTCTTCCAGGTCCCTTCCAACCCTAACCATTCTGTGATTGTCTCATGAAAACATTGCCTTAACCATTTAAAAGATTTATTATAGAGTGAGTTTGGTTTGCAGTATCCAAGCCTAGGCCTGGTTTCAAACTCTCTCTCCCTTTCCCCTGCCTAGTCCTGCCTGAGTAGAGTCCACAGAGCTCCTGTTAAAAATCAAGCTTGAAAAACTCATAGAATCACAGAATATCAGGTTAAGAAGGGACCTCAAGGGTCATCTGGTCCAACTTTTCTTGGCAAAAGCACAGTCTAGACCCTGTCCAGCTGAATCTTAAAAGTTCCCAACATTGGGGCATCCCGCACTTCCCTGGGGAGATTATTCCAACTGCTAGTTGTTGTCATGGTGAAAAATTGTGTGCAATAGGAACATCCCCAAGAGTGACTTGCACCCTTGACCCCTCATCTTTTCCATGTGTTTCCTCATAAAAAGGGAATCACAACTCCTTTGTAGCTACATGGTGATGAAGCCTCCCCTCAGCCTTCTTTTCTCAAGGTTTAGCAAACTCAGTTCCCTCAGCCTTTCCTGACATGGCAGCTTCCCAGTGCTTGGATCATCTTCCTGGCTGCTCTCTGGGCCCTCTCCAGTCTGCCCACGTCTCTTTTGCCTGGTGGGGACCAAAACTGAACACAGTGAGCAGGGTGGGACAATTCCTTCTCCATCTCTGCTGGTCATGTCCATGTTGATGCAGGTCCTGCAGGCTGGCCCTCGCTTCTGAAGTGCCCATTTCCTCATTCTGTTTGGTATCATTGAGAAAATTCATCAGGATACACCTGATCCCATCATCCAGGTCACTTCTGAGGATACCAAACAGCACTGGGATCGATATCCATCCTACTGGTGACAGGTTCCCAGTTTGAGAAGAAGATTTTCACCACCACTCCCTGGGTGTGCCCAGTCAGCCAGTTCCTCACCCACTGCACAGACCACTTGTCCAGACCAGAGCACATCAGTTTCTCCAGGAAATTGTGGGAAATCTTCCGGAAAACCTTGGAGAGATCCAGGCAGACAATATGCACCACTCACTCAGTGCTTCTTCTGGCCGTATCCGCTGTGTGCTGCTGGGACAGTTTCTCCTTGCAGGCCTTGGTATCAACCCCTCTGCAGTAGCAGACCACAATTCCTAAGGTTTTCCTTTGTTTTAAGCATGACTTTGTTCTTCAGAGATCCCTCATGAAAGGTGGAATGTGGCATATTCCTTTCAGGGCAAGGAAGTTTTGTGCATGGGACATTCAGGGACTTGGAAGGAGGATGCAATGAATGAAACAACCTTGTGGGGATTTGCTGAGGATGATTTCAGCCCTGAGTCCCCAGATGAAGGGCCAGTGCCCTCCCAAGAAAGATGGTATGTAAGAGAATTTGTTCAGCCTGGAAAAGAGGTTTTGGGGTGACCAAATTGTGGCCTTCCAGTACCTGAAGGGAACCTGAAGAAAGATGGAGAGAGACTATTTACAAGTTCATGGAATGACAGGAAAAGGGGAATGGATTCACACTGAAAGAGAGTAAGTTTAGATTAGATCTTAAAAAAATTCTCCCCTATCAGGGTGGTGAGGCCCAGAACTGTGGCTGCCCCATCCTTCGAAGTGTCCAAAGCCAGGTTGGATGGGGCTTGGAGCAACCTGGGATAGTGGAAGGCGTCCCTGCCCATGGCAGAGGGTGGAACTAGATGGGTATTAATGTCCCTTCCAGCCCAAACCATTCTATGATTCTATGATTGAACCTTCTTTGGGCCCCCTCACCTGTCTTTAACCACATCACAAAAGCACATTCCAAATGATATCCAGCAGATTACAATTTCAGCTACAACTTGCTTGGGAACCAAACTAACAACTAAGAGTAGTTATACTGTGGGGGGGAAAGGGAGAGAAAAAACGCCTTAGCCCCTGGAGCAAGGGCTGTAGAGCAGAGCAGAGCAGACTAAGCACTTTACAGATCTTGCCCGAAGCCTGTCTTGTACCCCATGCAGTGCTCCTGCGGTCCTACCACATAATTCCTGTCTTGTGGAGCTGAAGATCTCTGGAAAGGCAGGGGGTGTTGTGTGGCAGCCCACCAGAGTGGATCTGCAGTCTGGAGCAGATACTTTGCATTCCATGCCCTGTGATGTGGCACAAGGGCATATGGAGGTGGTTAAGGGAGCACAGTCTGCTGGGACCAGGTTGGGGGGCTGCAAAGACAAGGCCTTATGTTCTTTTTCAGGATGGAGTGAACTGTTCCCTGCACTAAATTTTTCTGGAGGGGTCTGGCTGGACAATCCTAAGCAAATTAGCACCATTCACAATTCAAGACTTGGAATTATTTGTGAGGTTTCTGTTAGGGAACAGTGTAGATTGAACCTTTGTGACTCTTCACTGTTTGTGACTCTTCACCTTCCACTGCTGAAATTCTTCCAGTGGTCAAAGCCCTGTCCTGCACAGGAGAGAAACTGGTGTGTGGGAAGCTTTGGCAGCTTCTCAGAGAGGATCAGACCTCCAGATGCTCGTGACATTCAGGGTGAAATCCATCGGGTGTAACGTTGGATGCCTGTGATGTGGTTGCCCATGAGGCAGGAGTTTGAGTCCAGTCGTCAGACACCTGGTGTGATCCATCTGCCTGGCACAGACTTACACTTAGGATGACATGGATCCCTCCATTTTCACTACAAAATCTGACCTCTAAGCCACTGACTGTAAGAGGAGCCCAAGGGCCTGCTCAGGTGCCTAAACTCAATCAGGCGATTCACTAAGTCAAGAGACACTTTTCAGGAAATTTGATGCCTCAGAAACATCCTCACAGCAATTACTCCCACCAGGGGTCCACATTCCCAGGACTGCTCTGAGAAAAGCTCCAAGGTGAGCTTTGAGGGGAATGAAGGGCAATTTGGGTCAAGGTCCTACTGATGTGCAGCAACTTAGAGAAAAGCTTTGGAGACATCACTAGGACTATGTTCCTAGAGGTTGGGGGACAGGTTTGGGGGCCATGATTTAGACAGTGAATGACCAGAACAAGGCCCTGCTGCATTATCCTTCTCTTGCTGACATGTGAACCACACTCACATCTCAACTTGTAGATCCTGCTTGAGAGTGTTGGTGTTTTTCAGAGCCCTTGGCACCCCCCAGGCTGGTCTCTCATCCCTTTGCAATCTCCCCACCACTGCCAGACAGAAGTTTCCCTGATCTGCCTCACACCAAACATTTTCCTCCCTCCCCATGGGGACCCCACACGCCAGGTTTGCAGACCCCACCAGGGGCTTTGGCATGGCCAGGGGCTCTCCAGGAGCACCTCTCCAGCCATGACCTGGGACTCAACAGTGCCTAGAAGGTCAGCAGTGATCAGGGGAATGGTGGCTTCTCCCTGCTTTTCTTCTGGGCCAGACCAGGGTGCAGAAGTTGGAGCAAGTTTGCACGGAGAGAGACATGCAGACAGCTCCTCAGGGCTTTCATTGGGAAGCTGTTGCTTGTCTGTGACATTGTTTATGGGGTCTGCTGGAAGGCTGACAGGCCTGAGGAATTCCACCCAATATCCCAACACCATCATCCCCCAGGGAACACGTCTGAGTCGCTGTGAACATGCTGTCCTCCTCCCCAGGCCAAGCAGCTCTTGGATCCATCCTAGGAGGCAGTGAACTCCCTCATCACTCCAAGACATGCCAAGGAGGTGTTAACCCTCTAGGGACCCTGATATGCCTACAAATACCCTGTGGAGGTGGTTAGTAGAGGAGGGAGGGGAAGGTTGGGAAAGACCAGTCAGAATCTGAGACTCCCAGTTCCACACACTGGGAGAAATCCTTGCTGAAATCCAGCCCGTTCTCCCATAGCTTGGCAGCTGCATCAGGGAGGTTTTCCATCATGGGGGCCTGGGAAAGAGCTGGCAAGGAGAGATGCAAGCTGGGTATTGAGCAGAAAGGGGCAGTTCATTATTATTTTGGATCAGATTTAGCTTGTTTACTTTGTGAGAGTCAGGAAGAAAAGAAGGAAGAGGGTGAGGGTTGATTTAGGTTGGATACAAGGAAGTTTTTTAATATGAGGGTGGTGAGGCCCTGGCACAGGGTGCCCAGAGAAGCTGTGGCTGCCCCATCCCTGGAAGTGTCCAAGGCCAGGCTGGGGCTTGGAGCAACCTGGGATAGTGGAAGGTGTCCCTGCCCATGGCAGGGGGTGGGATTAGATTGTCTTCATGACGCCTTCCAAACCATTCCATGATTCCACACTTCCTTTGGCCAGGAGAGCCCACAGTGAGCAGCTGTGGTACCTCCTGTGCCAGCGTTTTTCCTCTACCAGCTGCAGTTCTCTTGACTTGCTGCTGTGATACATCCCAAGGGAGTCCTCATTTCCCTCCTGAACCTCTGAGGCCACATTCAGGAGAAGCTCAGGTGATGGGACACCTGTACCCACAACAATCCTAATTCTATATATGGTTTTCTGGAGCTTCCTGACTCAAGAACAGAGCAGTTTGCACCTTGGTGGATTTTTTTCTTTTTATTATTTTCCACGAGTTTGACCAATCAATTTTCACCATTCACAGCCTCCTACTTGCAGGGACATCCTCAGCTGAGCAACATGCTGTGAGATGAGCCATGTCCTCTTCTTGGCTTTTCACCTGCCATTCCTGTGGAAGGTTCCCTCTTCCATCTCTTGTGATGACACCTGTAGGATCCATCTCTCCATAAGCTATTTTTCTCCCAAGCACATTCCTGGTACAAAGCCCACACCAGCAACAGCAACACCTTTATCAATGTGAGCAGTCCTGCTGGTCCTCCCATTTCCGAGTTCATGGTGGGGCAGTGCTGGGACATGACTTTGTCCCTTTGTTTTTCCCACCTGCTCTCGTGTCTGCAGCATTTCTGTGCCGTGGACTGTTCAGGACATGCTGCAAAGCAGGGGACCTTTTAGAACAAAGATGCCCTTGCCAACTAAGCCTGCTCGTGGATTCTGGCTGCGTACTGGGAGCCAGGGCCAGAATTTTGATTGGACTGGCTCCATTTGCATTAGTGCATTTGTCTTTTTGTCTTGTTTTGCTTCATTTTTTTGAGCGCTGAACACTGGGACCAGCAACTCTCCAAACAATCCAGTGATATCACCTTCCAGTGAGTCATGGGGAGGGCAGGGTGGAGAAGGGCAGGCAAGGAGAGATCATGAGATTGTGCTAGCTCAAACAACCTTAAAAAAAATGGGGTGTGTGTTTGGATATGTGGAGAGGAGATTGCACCCACCAGCCAGCCATCACAGAGTGGCACAGTTTTGGGAAGCATGCCCATGGCTCCAGAGATTTTTACCTGCCTGGTCTTCCCCAAATATGAGCAGGGTGACATTAACTAGGAGTTAAAAAAATGTATAAGCACATACTTTATTGGCTCAACTTTTGCACCACCAAAAATATTAAGTTCTATCTTTAGATAATGTCTAATCTGTGACTTCAGTCACTTTGCAAGGTGCAAACAAGGCTTTTCCTAAGCTCACCTGCACCTTAATTTCTTAATGGTTTCGGGTTACAACAGGACCTGCAGCCCTTACCCTGACCCAGCTCTGTCCCTAGGATTCAGATTTTGCAAGATGTGGAATGATCTTTTATAAAATGACGAAAGGCATAAAGTCCCCAAACGGACTGTTAAGACCCCAGCATTATTATTATAAATTATGGTCCTGAAATTGGGTGTCACCGGCGCCTCCTCCTTCACTCCATGAAGTGTTGAGCTGGATGCCCAGGAGAGGTGCCCAGAGGGATTTGAGTGTGTAGGAAAACCTCCTCTTTAAATAAGACCAGATTTCACTGTTATGCTGTGACACGGGTCCTGCACCAGTTGTTCTTCCTGTTCTTTGACATTGCCCCATCCTGACTTTGATGCTTTTGGGGCCAGATCACCAAAAAGTGCTCTTACACTGAGACACCAGGCTAAAGTGCTGGTGCATCACTCTGTGTTGCTATTCCTGATCTTTTACTCACATTCTCTATTTCTGGACCTTGGACACATCCTGGTATGTTTCCTGAGCTCTTCAAGTGTCCATCACTCACTACTGACTTCCACACATCCTAACATCTATATAGTAACTGTTACAAAGCCTAGCCCAAAAACCCTCCCTCCCTCAAAGTGTTGTTGCACATTCATGAATATGAAAGCACAAGCTGATTTCTTCCATTCTTTACTCATTCCCCAAAAAAGACCCCACAATTCCCCCTTACATGCAGCCTCCCAGTGCCCATCAAGAGTCTGATGCTCCAGAATGGAGCCAAGGAGCTGTTCTGGGGACTCCCTGCCCAGTTCTGTTCATCCCTGGGCGAGGAAATGAGGAAGCTGTGGATGCACTCAGGACACATCCCTTCCACGGGGCACGCTTATTTGCATGGTAATTAGGGTGGCAATGGGCCCCTTGTCTTCAGATGTACACAAGGTTCTAGCTGGGTGAAAACCAGCCAAAGTTGAAATTCAGAGAATTCATGGCTTCTCTCTCTTTTCAATTTGTGTTTTCTATCTGGATGCAAAAGACAAAGCATGTAGTACAGAAACTGCACTGAGCACTGAACTGCTAAACACTAGATAGAAGTTATTATTTTAGCAACCATCAGGCTATTTAAGCAAGCACCAATCTCTTAAGCAGCCTGGCTCAAGCAGTAATTACTAGTTGAATTTAAAAAGAGACCCTTCTTTTATTTGCTTTGTTACCATAGCTTTTTGTTTTCCTTTCCTCTCTCTTGAAGCTAAAAAATGCTCCATAAAGCTGCAGCTCCTCTGAGAACCCAGAGCACGCTGCAAACAGGGTTCACAGCAACGCTGTGAAGAGTTCATGGCAATTAACCCTTTCTCCAGTGGGGAAGCTGAGGCAGGAAACCTCTCCCTGGCAAGGGAATGAGCAGGATTATATGTTCAGTGCAGTCCTTCACCTGCCTTGGTCCCATTCCCTGAAGCATCGATGGTTCCTGTCAGTCCAGGGGAGTGGGTTGGGGGCACTGGGAAAAAGGGGGGTGGTCAAAGCCATGGTGGGGTGGAGAACAGAGGAGATGCTACATGCAAGGCAAAGGGGGATGGCCCCAGCACCACTGGGGTGTTTCAAAGCTCCTGGCTGTCATTCAGGGGAGTGTTTCTGCTGGGGTTAGAATCAGATGTGGTGATTCCAGCAGCCCGGAGCCAATCTGTAAATCTCACCAGTGTCCCCGAGAAAATAAACTCCTTTAATCTAAAACAACCAAAGTGGGGTCATTGCCTCTACAAAACTGACCCCTGTGTTAAGGGAGCCAAAAGGGAAGATGAAGAGAACACTTTACAAGAGCATGTAGTGACAAGACAAGGGGGAATGGCTTCACGCTGACAGAGGGCAGAGTTAGTGGAATATTGGGCAAAAATCCTACCCTGTGAGGGGGGTGAGGCCCTGGCACAGGCTGCCCAGAGAAGCTGTGGCTGTCCCATCCCTGGAAGTGTTTTAAAGGCCAGGTTGGACGGGGCTTGGAGCAACCTGGGATAGTGGAAGGTGTCCCTGACCATGGCATGGGATGGAATTGGATGGTCTTTGAGGTCCTTTCCAACCCAAACCATTCTATGACTCTGTGATCTCTGTTCAAAGCCACTGACTACACCACCAGCAGCTGCTCATTAAGCTGCAAAGCTGCAAATGCCGTTCATTTCCATGAAGGCCTTGAGTGTTCCCAGCACAGAGATGTCAGTCCTGCTCACTGTCCCTATTCTGTGCCTCCTTCAGCACACACTGACAGCCAGCGTGTGCTCCAGCCCGCCTTGGGTTGGCCTTCAGCAGATATTTAAGCTGCTTTACCCACCCAACCATCAGGAAATGCTGGGATCTGTCTGCCTTCTCCCACAGCCCTGTGATGGAACAGCCCACATACCTAATGTTGAGTCTGGCTGTAATTTCTGCACTTTTTAGGGATCGGTGTAAGAAGACTTTGCTGGAACCAGTTCTCCAAGTTTCCTGGATGATGGTTTTCCTCCAGCAAACAGCTTGGGGAGCCTTTACGTAGTGTCAGTCACGAATTTCTGGCTCCTGGCACCTATTTTACTGTTTTGACACCAGGCTTTGGAGCACAGGGAAAATAATAATGATATCTAGAGTTAATGTTATTTACTAAAATACAAATTAACGCTCAGTCACATGGTGGCACGATTTGTCATCCGGAGCTAAAATTAAAAGAAATTAAGGCTGAGTCAGAAAGTTATTTCAGATCCGAGTGGGGAAGGCTGTGTTGAGACCATGTGGGAGCAACACTGACATCTTCTGGCTCAAACAAAAATCTCAGGCTTTTTCACCAAGAAAACCACCGGGAAACTCTGCAAAAGCCTGAAGATGGGTTGGGTGGACAAAAGAGCTTTAAAGTATCAGGGATAAGCTTGAGGCAGTGGATATTATCTGGTCCCAGTTTAACAGCCCACCTTAGCATCACCGAAAATTTGAACAGAGGGTGTGTGGCACTGATGACCCAAAATACATGAGAGGAGGAGGGGAAGGGGTGTTGTCCTTCTCTCAGTTCAGGTGTCAGGGCTGTGTCCATACTTTTACACTGACCTGTGCCACATGTAGGAAAGGGCAGGCACCAAGAACTGATCTGTGCAAGCCAGCCCAACAATCTTCCCTGTCTGATGTGGAACAGGACAGGGCTTGACTGGCTGGTGCTAATAAAACAGAACACTGAACCAGAATGATGTCCCAGCCTCGGTGCAACCTGCATGGGTTTACAATGGCTCACAGCTGATTCAGGGGAGCACTTTTGCAGTGGGGGCTAAGAAGCCTCTACCAAAAATATGGTATTATCCATCATTATCACTGCAGAGCTGATGCCTTCCAGTTCTGCATGAGCCAGATCTTCCCTCTGGTGGCAACAGCAAGGCAAGAAATTAATGGCAGAATCATAAAATCATAAAATCATGAAATGGTTTGAGTTGGAAGGGACATTAAAGATCATCTCGCTACAAACCCCCTGCCATGGGCAGGGACACGTTCCACTATCCCAGGTTGCTCCAAGCCCCGTCCAACCTGGCCTTGGACACTTCCAGGGATGGGGAGTCACAGCTTCTCTGGGAAACATGTTCCAGTGTCTCACCACCACCACGCTTTCAGCCTTTTCTACACATGTCACCTCTTCCAGACTGGATTGACCACCACCCTTATCCCCTTACCCCGCCACACCCTTCCCCTTTCTCTAACTGCATTTCTCTTCATCCTTTCCAAGGTTCTTTCTTCCCATCCCTGAAGCCCTCGGAAATCGTCTTCAAGATCATCTTCTGGCTGGGGTATTTCAACAGCTGCGTGAACCCCATCATCTACCCCTGCTCCAGCAAGGAGTTCAAGCGCGCGTTCATCCGGCTGCTCAAGTGCCAGTGCCACCGGCGGCGCCGGCCCATCTGGAGAGTCTACGACCACCCCTGGAGAGGGGCCTCCGTGAACAGCTCGGTGCAGGACTCGGAGACGGACCTGAGGCCCAGGATTAACACCCTGAACAGCTCCTTCATATTTAACTCCTCCTTCCAGGAGAGAGCCAGTAAGAGGCGAACGCTCAGCTTCAAGGGCTGGAAAATGCTCACCCCTTTCCAGAAACCAGCATCCACCCAGCTGAAGGAGAAGATGAACAGCCTTTCTAACAAAATCCGGGGTGGCTCCAGCAAAGGGGGGGTGACGGCCACCTACAAGACAGAGGTGGAGTCTGTCTCCATCGGGATCCCTCATGATTTCACAGAAACGATTGACTACCAAACCCATGACTTAACAGACTGCTGTGGGCTGAGAGAAACAGATATTTGAAGCCTCTGGGACAGCTGTTGGTGGTTTCTTTAGAGGTATCGAGCAGAAACATGGAGGGACACCACCTGTGGGTCTGTCAGTCAGACTGGAAGTGGCAATCAGGTATCCAATGCAGTTGCCCAAAGGTTATCCAAGCATCCCCCACGCGGAGCTCAGCCCCTTCCATGGGATTATGGGTTCCTCAAATTAGAGCCAATGGCACATCCCATTTTAACGAGCCGCAGCAGGAGGGGAAGGTATGGGGTGGATATGCCTTAGGACCAGAGCTGTCTCCTCCAGTGGATTGTTGTCTTTGGCTTTGGAAGAAGCTGTGCAATTAAGGGAAACCAGGATGCCTCCTTTGCCTTAAAAACACCACCGTGAAATCTAATGGAAAGGTCAAAGCCCGAAAGTTGTCAACCCTGCCTTAGTACATGTGATCATGTTTCCATCCAGAGGCAGCATCCAGGAAGGACACTGCCGAGCAGCCGCTGGCAGCTGATCCTTTAGATGGTGGGTTGGGAGCTTGTAGGTCTACAGGGCTGGGCAGAACCTCCAGATGAGGCCTTGGCTTTGGAGGGAGAGAAGAATGGGGTATTCTCAAGCAGGGTGGAGGGATCCCAGCTCTCAGTCATCATCTCTGCCGTGGCCACAGCTTTGCTCCTTCCACATAACCTGGTTTTAGGCCAGAGGAGTACTCCACGTGTGTGCACTGATACCAAGGGTTGTGCAGGTCTCTCTCTTCTAATTCCAACCTGTGAAGCATTTCTCATTTCGTTTTCCAGTGAAACACTTGCAGCCCATCTTGCTTTAGTGAACATCCATCTGGACACACAGAGAAATCAGCTCCTTTTGGTGTCTGTCATCCCCAACCTTTCCTGTCCCCTTCTTGCTCTGGTTATTTCTCTCAAAAAACACAGGATAAAAATGCATCCCAAGGGGGCTTCACTCAGGACAAGAGAAAATGGGCTCAAGTTGTGCCAGGGAAGGTTTAGATTGGATATTATGGAAAATTTCTTTGCTGCAAGGATGGTCAGGCATTGGAACGGGCTGCCCAGGGAAGTGGTGGAGTCCCCATCCCTGGAAGTGTTCCTAAGACACTGGATGGATGTGGCACTTGGAGACCTGGTTTAGTGGTGAACGTGGTGGTTCTGGGGGAATCATGGGTTGGACTCCATGATCCAAGAGGTCTCTTCCAGCCTCAGTGATTCTGTGGTTCTGTGGTGCAGCTCCTCAGCCAGCCTGCTCTGTGGCTCAGGAAAGGTGGGATGGCTGAGTTGGGCAGTTGGCATTTCTACTGCCCACAGAGTCCAAGCTAAAATGGAGCTGAGGTGCAGCTGGAGCTCCCTGGAGTAGATGGATCTTCTTCCCTGGCAGGGACACACCATGACTCTTCTCCCAAGGGAATTCCCACATACCTGGTACATCACACCTTTGGTGGCTACCAACAATTGCCTTGGTGGTGTCCACCAACATGGTCAAAAGTCATTACAATAAGGGGGGGTTTTATCCCTGCTCACAGTCTCAGAGTGTGAGCACCCCTCAGGAGGGCACCACGGCCTCCTCCAGGAAACTCAGGGAGTGGGAGCCATGACAAGGCCACCTCAGCCAGGCAGCTCAGAAAATGGTCACCCAAACTCTACTTGGCCATGGACTGCAGGCACTGGTTTAAAAATTCAGACTGGTTTGATCAAATTTCAGATAATGAGGCAAAAGGAGCGACCATCAGGTTAAGCCATGAGCAGGACACATGTAGGTGATGGAGGCAAAGTCTGGATCTGAGGCGAAGTGACTCGAGCCAGGGGACTAAAAACAGGAATGTAAAGTCCAGGGGTGGAAATAGGACACTGAATGTGTCCTGGGTGGACACTGCTCCACATCAGCACTGTCCCTCCAACCCGTGAGGGGTCTTTCATGAAAGTGCCTGCAGCACATCCAGCTAATCCCACTAAGGGTGGCTGTCAAAGGAAGATGAAAAGTTCCCAGGCACAGCAAGGAGAATGTCACCGTTCTTTCTGATGTTCTGATTTGCTTTAAAGGAAAACAAAGTGGGAGGGGAGTTGGATTTTTTTATTTTTTTACTCTTTTGTGCAGTGCATATTGAGACAAGATATCAGGAGCTGGCCCTGTCTCAACACCCTTAACACCCTTCACTTGATGCAGGACTCCAAACTGGACCAATTATTGCACAAATACCAGCAGATTTTGTCCAGATACTTTCCTCCCACCAGCAAATCCCACCAACCTTTGCACTTACACTGAACTCAGACCCATAACCACCTGCATGCTCTCCAGCAGAGGTTGCTAGCTTTGCCCCACCAAAGCAGGGACTCAACACTCCATGGGAATTTCTGGGGGAAAATCCATCTTTTTTTTCCCTGTTTCTTTGGCATTTAAGGGAAGTGAAAAGATGGGGTGACATGAAAAGTCATTTTGTAGTGTAAGGACCACAGCTGCCCCTGGTTTCTGGGCATTTTTGGGATCCTGATGGGAGGCACTGGGGATGTAGCAGAGGAGAGTCCAGGGAGAGGGCAGTCCATGAGTGCATCCATGGCCAGACAGACACACACACCCATTTTACTGTGTTTATATAGATGTGTCATATCCAAAATACCAGGCATTCTCCTACAAATGGGCACACATCCCTCTATAAATGAAGATCTAGCAAATGCTGGCAAGCAGTTCATTCCCATAAATGAGTCGGCATTATTGCTTACACTTCTCCCTGATCTTTTCAATACACTTTTTTTCTTTTCTTTTTTTTTTTTTCCTGTATTGAAATATTTACATTTACAGTCTCTAGTCCCTTGAAAGAATCCAGAAGGAAAAAAACTTTAGTCTGGAGGTTTGCCGCCTCTCCATCCCAAGTCTTTACAGACCTACAAGGGAGAAAATAAAGTCTGTTTAAGCACACACATGACACACACACACATAAATGCCTGAATTCTGGCTCAGTTACTCACTGTATTTGATCTGGCCCCAAGAGATGCCCTGGAAGGTGCTGTAGGAAAGCCTTGAGCTCTGCTGTGCTGCATTCAGGCAAAATACTTGTTTTTCATTTAAGCCAGAGCCCCTCTGTCATTTGGCATCTTGCATCAGAAGCACTGCCAGGACTGGACTCTGAGGCTGCTCATGCAGAGCTTCGTTTAGAGTAGACAGGGCTGTCCTTGCTGGCAGGGGGGGAGGAAAATGCTGCATGAAATAGGACCCGAGTGTCTGAAATTGAGCATTCCTCTCTGAATCCCTTAATTTCCAAGCTCTCCCAAGTTTGGAAAAAGGAGCTCAGACCTTCAGGAGGTTGATTCAGGCTGATCCCACAGACTTCCCTGGACCCACAAGGGTGTGGCCAGCTGAGGGAATGTCCCTGTTCCTGCAGGTCTGCCAGGCAGGCCACTATCCAGAGCTCCTGCTCCTTGGCTCTCCAGCAGATCCCACCTCGTTGCACTGGCTCCGTGTCACAATTGCGTTGTCAGACCTTGCTGCTTCAAGGAACCCAGTGTTGAGGGTGGAAAATGAGCTTTTCAGTCACTGGACTCTCCCAAGTCCATGAGGGAAGGAAGGTCCCTGTCAGCCTGAGCTGGGCTGCAGTTGGGTTGCATTACTATTGTTTACAGTGTGTATATAAGTGTACATTTTCTTTAGCAGACATTGGAAATTTTTATGTATAGATTTTTATTTTTCATCCCCAGATGTATTTATTAGCCGGAGTATTTCTGTTCTGTGTTTCAAGTTCTGCCAGATTGATGTAAGCTCTATGAAACAGAATGCACATATTTTTGTTTGTTTGTACCAAATACATGCACAAACCTGTCTAAAACGTTGCTGTGAATTGTTGCTTTGTCTGATTTTTAGAACAAGGGTTGCAAGGGATGAGGGAGGGAAGAAGAAAAACCTGCAAATTATCCACTACTGTTTTTTTCTCAAAGACCTTTTTGCAATTTCACAAGGAAATTCTTCCCACGTGGAAGAATTTATGATAAAAGCAAGTCAGCAGAGGACACTCTCAATTTCTTGACACACAGGGATGAAGGGGTTGCACCAACCACATCTAGAGAGCAGGTGTAGATTAGATATTAGGGGAAAAGTCTTCTCTGTGAGGGTGGGGAGGCCCTGGCACAGGTTGCCCAGAGAAGCTGTGGCTGCCCCATCCCTGGAAGTGTCCAAGGCCAGGTTGGACGGGGCTTGGAGCAACCTGAGATGGTGAACGGTGTCCCTGCCCATGGGGTTTGACAAAATAGTCCTTAAGGTCCCTTCCCACCCAAACCATTCTGTAATTCATAACATAAATAAATATATAAATATATATAAAAATATGACAAATATCTGAGACAAGAAAGGGAAAGGCGAAAGTGAAATTCAAAAGAAGATATAACATGAAAACACTGGATCAATATTTGATAACAGTCAGAGGTGAAAATCACGTTAGGGAATTTGGGGGTAGAAATGGAGAATGGAAGAGATGGAGAATGACCTTGAAAACACCTTTGCATCTCTGAGTACATCCTAGATGTACATGCAATTTGACTACTGTTTGCTTTTCTGATTTGTCAGCTCAAAAAGGATGGAATGGACTTAGACTGGACCAAATTTACAGGACAGTTTCCATCCAAAGGTCATTGAAATCAAAGGGCACTTCAGTGACTGAGAGTTCAGGTCTGTAAAACCAGGAGTGCTGGGGAGAAGACAAGTGGTGGATGTCTCTTCACTGCTTCTCACAGTACAAGAACTAAATGACATCAAACCCAATTATCAAAATGAGCAAAGCGAGGCAATTCTTCACACAGCTCGTTTTTGAATGGTGGAACTCATCACCACGAGGTATTATTGCATCTGTCTGTAGGGGTTAGAACAGCAATTAGGTGTCTTGGTGACAGATAAACCCATCAAGGGCTGTTGGAAACATTTATATAATCTCTGAGTTGAGAAATCCCTGAGGCAGCAATTGCTGTCAGTGGGGAGATTATTTCCAGGGTTGTTTCGCTGTTGGCTTTTTCTTTCCCTGTATTCCTGCTGAAGTGTCCCTTGTCAGAGAGGGGCCTCAGCTAGAACGACCCAGGCTCTGAGAAGGTCCAGCCTTCTGTGTGTCCCCTCCATCTGCACACTGGCAGCCCATCCATGCCACAGTTGCATCCTGCATTTCCCTGCTCATAGGCAAAAATGAGAAAATAAACAGAAAATTCAAGGTTCGTCTCCAATGCTCATTAAATCATCGAGGCCATAGGATCTTTCCATCACTGTCAGCTCCTGCTGGGAAATTTCTTTTACCACTCAGAAACTGAAAATCATCGCCTCAATAAACTGACTTTTACAGTCTTTCCACTGGACAGGGATTGTAGCTGGGACTGGGACTGGGAAGCCCGGAGGTTTCCCAAGAAACCTCATCCATCCTGTGCAAAAGTTTCCTTCTATTTTTTTTTTTTTCCACTTTCAGACCTCTAAATGTCCCTCCCTGGAGACTCACATCACACAGAGTGACATGAAGGTCACTTACAAGTAGGTTTGGGATTTTTGGTACCTTCTGTGGGATTCAGCTCATGGATTAAAACATCTCCATTCCAATGAGGTGCCTGTGTACGAGTCATGTTTAAATTTCATTAGAGAAAAAAACAATTAATTCTTGATTGAATATAGGCATTTCATGCCATTTGAGCTATTCCAGGCCATCTAAGACATCTGCACAGGAAACAGGAGAGAAAACCTGTGGTGCAAAACTGGATCATGGCAGAAGGAGCTGGTCTGTGAGCTGGGAGCAGAAATAAATGTTGGGCAAAGAACAGACAGAAAGTGAAGGCCTGATCCCTTCTTTTCTCTCAGGGAAAGAGGACAAAGGATGTTTTCTGTGGTTGAACTCATCTTCAAAAGTCAGACCAACACTTGACTTGCAGGATGGACCACGCCACTCAGTCCCTGAGGAATCCTGGGACACCGAGTCCTGCCAAGGGGCTGGGAAGGACAAAGCAGAGATAATAAATGATACTGATGTCCCAGGAAGCCACAAAGGAAAAAAAAAAAGGTTTATAGCAAAAATGTTCAGTTCTGTTCCGTTCAATAAACCAGACTTACCCAACTTTAAAGATTCCCTGTGTGCAATGCTGGGGGATAAGAGATGTCTTGGGGTTTGAGGGTGAGGTGTGGGCATCAAAAATAGGTTTTATGCATTTTCTGGGAGCATTCTCTCACATTTATTATGCCCAGATCTCCAATCTTGATTTTTTATAATACATCCTCAAGCAGGACATTTCACATTGTTTGGAGGTTGCTGGACTTTCTTCTCCCCATTACCTTCAAAAAGACTGAGGCGAGGAGGAGCCCATGGTAGTCCAGCTGACCATGGCTAAAAATCTCACTTAGAGAAAGCATTTGGGATTTTCACAAAAAAAACGAGGCCCAATCCAGCTCCTGTGCTGAATATTTACTCTTCTTTCCTCCACAGCTGCTGCTTTCTGGATGGAAAAGAAAAATGCCTTCCCTAAGGGCTGTAGATGATTCATAAATCTCACCAAAATGTGACCATAATTAAGTAGCAGCAGCACTGCTGAAAGACACAGCACTGCCTGTTCAAACCCCTCTGCTCTCTCCTGGCAGACCCATGGTTGCTTTAAAACCTGACAGAACAACTCATGGATCAGAAATTTGAGTTCAGCCGTGGCAGGGGGCTGTTTTTGGAAAGAGAAGGTCCCAAATCTTAGCCCCATCCATGGCCAGGAGGCTCCGGGTGGAATCACTAGGAGAGGAACACCATTGTCTCTCTCCTTGTCAGTGGAGACTTTCCATTCCCAAAGTTTGCAGGAGGTGTTTGAAACACAGAAAACTGACAGGAACACAAGAAAAGACCCGCAAAAGCCCCAAACCCAGCATAGAGCATCTAGAACAGAGTTTTTAAAAAAAGTAAAACAGAGAAAAAAAAGTAAAACTCTACTTACACTGAGTTATCCCAAAAACGGTTTCTCATTTACAAGTTGCCTTGACACGGATTGGAATTTCTCAACACATTCTTGGGAAAAGGGAATGCCCCTGGGCAGCGTTGTTTATCTCACATCAAGGTAGTTTTACGGGTTTGAAAGGTTTGCCTCCTTGACAGCACAGTTGTTAATATGTGAGTAAATTGCCATTGTTTTATGCGTGTTTATTACTCCTGTCCTCAGCAGATGATTCACAGCACAAATCCAATTTAACTTTGATTGCTGTGGGGCTTTCATTTCTAAGCTGTTTTAGGCTTGCAAGCTTAAATGATGCTTCTCCAAAGCTTTAGGGGACGGGGGCTGACAGTGTATAAATGAATTTTTATATAGGTGCATATTCATAAGTATGAATTAATAGATATATTCACAAGATACACACACAAATATGTTTAGAATTTTTCCTTCTAAGCCTCTCTTTGTGCTGTCCTTGCCAAGACACACTTCTGTGGCCAGCTTCCACCCCAGATTGTGTCCCGTGTCCACCTCAGACCACCCCAAAGTCCATATGTTGAGTGCAGCTGCTGAATCACCACCTGGGTGATGCAGAAACCAAGAACGAGTTTCCTGATGTTCCATCACTGAAATCAGTTGCCCAGAGAGGATGTGGATTCTCCATCACTGGAGTCCAGGCAAAAGTTTACTTTGGGTAGCATTTTAGGTAGGATGGATCCTGCTGCAGGTGGAGGGGCGGTTTAAGGTCTCTGATGCTCCTATGAGCTCTGTAATCCCATATTCTGTACTGCTCCATGTGTTTGCTCTCACCTCTTCCTTAGGGAGCTTGTTAGAAAGGGGGAGAGCAACTTCCTGGATGAGTAGATAGTGACAGGACAAGGGAGAATGGCCTTAAGCTGAAGGAGGGCAGGTTTAGATTGGATATTAAGATTGGAAATCCTTCCCTGTGAGGGTGGTGAGGCCCTGGCACAGGTTGCCCAGAGAAGCTGAGGCTGTCCCATCCCTGGAAGTGTCCAAAGCCAGGTTGGACGGGGATTTATTCTCTGTAACATACCCCCAAGGAATTAGAAACTGGGTTTTTTTCAGTTTTTGTGACTTGGCCATTTCTTTCCAGTTGCACAATAGATATTTATCCCACCTCCAGCTTTTCAAAATGAGCAAAGAAGAACAATTGTGCCAACAAACTGCCTGTGAAAAGGAATACACACACCCCTGCTGATTAATTTACCAGTAGACGTGATTTAGCTTTCCTTTCCAGACTCCACTTTCTCCCATCTAAATGATCATCTTTGCTCTGGCACAGAGTCACACAGGCTCCAGCTGAGCCTCTCCACAGTGACCCCTTGGGGTCTGGGAAGCAGGACTCTGTCATTCAACAGGCAAAGGATTAGTAAATCCACTGGCAGGGAGATGAGGTCAGGGAAATTAAAATTAAAAGCAAAGTGAGCACCGGGAGTAATTAACAAACAGAGCAAATTTTCTCAAAGATGTGAGGGGAGGGTTGAAATGCAAGACTTGGGAGAAAAGAGAGAATTATTTTGCCATGCATGGTCTGGCTGAGGGAAAAGTAACAGGCTTGATGTAAAAATTTGCTCTCCTGCCCTGCTTATTACAGGAGGTCAGGCTCAATTATCAAAATATGCTGTCTGCCCTTAAAAATAAACGTTTTTCTGCTGGACTTGGCAAGTCCTGCTGAGCTTAAAGCCTTGGCCAAAGATTGCACCTGTTTTGCAAAGGAGAAAATGCTGTGCTGAGGCATCTGCCACTGACCTGAAAGGTAAGGCCTCCTCTCCTCTCCTCTCCTCTCCTCTCCTCTCCTCTCCTCTCCTCTCCTCTCCCTCTCCCTCTCCCTCTCCCTCTCCCTCTCCCTCTCCCTCTCCTCTCC